>WBNM01019629.1:352337-434286 GCA_013399055.1 Ramphastos sulfuratus
CCCGGAGGAGGACGACCGCCTCCCCGCGCAGCGCAGAGCCCGGCGCGGCGGCGGGGGAGAGCTGGGGGGGGGGGGGGGGCTGCCGGCCGCTCGGAGAGGGTGTGTGGGAGGGGGATTCCCCCTGTGAGGCGGCGTGCGCGGCTCTAGCCCGGCTTTTGGGTTGCCTCTACCCGCCGTGCGCTCCCTCCCCCGCCCCAACCTCTGCCTTATCTCGGGCCGCCCCGCGTAGCCTTGGGCTGCTGGCGGCGCGGGGAGCGAGAGGGGAGGACGAGAGGAGCGGGCGCCTGCCTGCCTCCCTCCCTGCCTNAGAGAGCACCGAGCAGAAGTATGAGGAGCGGCAGCGCGACTGCTGCTGGTTGTGCTCAGCTCAACTCGAGGGGACGGCGGCAGCTGCTGGAGGCGGGGGGGCGCTCAGCTGAGTGCGGCCACGGGAGTCCTGCCTGTCCCCCTGCCCTTCCGGAGAGGGGCGCACAGCCGAGACCTGCTGTTTGCTCCCACGCCGGCGGCAGCCGAGCCGTGCCTGCCCTCCTGCCTGCCCCGGCGGCGGGGGGAGCCCTGTCCGCCCCAGCGGGGCTCGTTGCTGGCCCCCCGGCGGAGCCTGCAACCCGGGCTCCTTTCATTTGAGGGCGTTTCGTGTCTCTCGCCGGCTGCCTTCGAGTTTTAAGAGAAAGGGCCTGGAAGCGAAGCGGGAAGGTGAGCTTCGCTGTGGCTTGTCGCTGCGGGGAAGGTGTTTTTGCATTCTTCCCCCTCGTGTCTCGGGGCGGCTGCGGGGGACTCACCGGGGAAGCGGCAGGGCTTGGGGGCGGCTGCGGCTGCCTGCGCGCTGGGCAGCGGGGGGTTTCTTTTTGATTGTGGGGTTCTGTGGTTTAGTTGTTGGGTTTTTTTTTGTGTGTTTGGTTTTTTTTCCCCTCGCTTTCTGGCTGACCCCAGTTTGAAAGCAGCGCGGAGGCGGACCGGGAGCGTGAGTGGGTGTGCGGTAAGATGCAAGAGTGGTTCTGCGAGGCCGTCCGCGGAGAGCCCGGGGGTTGCTGATGGACAGCCCCGGGCATCCCGCGGAGGTGTGGGGGCCGCGGCGAGTTTGCTTGGTCCTGCCCCCGAGGGGCAGAGCTGGAAGCAGCGCTTCCAGCACTCATGGCAAAGCCATTAGCTCAGCCTTAGTGTGGAGGGGCCCCGAGGAGGACGAACGCCTCCCCGCGCAGCGCAGAGCCCGGCTCGGCGGCGGGTGAGAGCTCGGGGGGGGGTGGNTCCTTCCCTCCTTCCCTCGGAGGCTGCGGCAAGTGATGGGCGGAGGCGGCCGAGTGCTGCCGCGTGCTGCCGCGGTGCGGGTGGCTTCTGGCCTGTCCCCTCCGCAGCCCCAAAAGGCAAGCGGGATGAAACCATGCTCATGCCGGTCCTTCCAGGTCCTTGCTTTCCTCTTCAAGCTCAGATCCAAATCTCAGGGGAGTACAGTTTGATTTTAAGAGGGCTTTGTTTCTTCACGTGTAAGAAGTGAAGGTTGCTGTCTTCCTTATCTGGGACTGCTGTCAGCATCCTGCTGCAGCGCGGTGGCAGCTGAGCCTGCTGGCTTCAACGGCTTTGCTGCTCTTTGGAGGCTCCTGAGGTACCAGGGAGGATGCATCGCGGATCCCCTGTGCAGTTTCAGCACTCTTCGATATGATTTTGAAATTAAAAACGAACAAGTGGGGGAAAAAATGTATTCTTCCTTTTTCCATGTCAAATTATGAGTGGTTTCTTCAGTGTGGAGTAGATGCTCTGCCAAGTGTAATGGTTTTATGATGGTTTTGTGAGGTAGATTGTGATTTAATAGGAAATTAGCAGACATTCCTAAATTAATTTCATATGATAACATAGACCATCTGAACAGTATTACACTGTGATACCCGAGTTAGAACCACCACCAAACCTAAATGGAGGTGGTGAGGTGAGGATGAGGCAGTACCGTCCTCAAGTTTCTAGTTCTTACTGGCTTCAGGCTACTCACTCATTTGGTCACTTTATTTATTTTGCCCGCAGTCCTATTTAAATTGGCAGACTTACTGTCCAAAGTACCTCTTCAACTTCACTTTACACCTCTCAGCTAAGCTTCACACGAATTTCAGGACAGGATTTAGGAATGGAACTTCATAATTAAAAGCCAACTTGATGATTGGGAGTCAGCTTGTAATGCTGTCTGCATAGTGTGCTTACAGCAAGACACACTTTTACTCCTTGTAAGATATATGTCAATTTAAGTATGTATTTCCTTTTCTAGTTGTTGGAGGTTGAAACTTCATTTGTACTCATTTTTAATGGCTATTTTGCTTAGACAAGCAGAAAAAAAAAACACAGTAAGAGCCAGGCAAAGAGAAGTCAACACAGTTTTTGGACCGTGTTAAGAACTGGGCTCAGTTTCCAGAAGTTATAATTGTATGAGCAAGTAGATATTGAACATTCCTCAAGTTTTGTTTTGGTCTATGTGAGAAGGGCTTTTTGCTTTCCTTTTGGTAGGGGAGGCAAGAAAATAGTTTCTACTAGGCATAGTCCTGAAAATGTCTAGGCTTCCAATGATTAGCTCAGATTTTTAAGCGCAGTTAACTTCGTTTTGGTCTGGCCTCGGACCAAGGGCCTCACAGGTCTAAAGTATCGGTGAGCTGTTGTGCCAGGCTCTCTGTCCTCTGCTCAAAGCACTGCACACATTTGTGACACGTATATTCATAATGTAAAGGACAAAGGCTTCTTGTGATTAAAGTTTACTTTATCAGTGTAGATCACATTTTGATGTAAGCCCTTAAAAATTCTAATTGATTAATGACTTTCAGATGGTGGTTCCCCTCCAGTGCCCCTCCCCCCTGCTCCTAACATGTACAGCGTGCTCCAAGTTAATCTGGGAAAGCTCCAGAAACCTTGGGCTAAATTGGTTGTGGTATAGTTTATAAGGATAATAAAATAAGTAGAAAAATTGAATTTCCTTACAAAAATATGCTTGCTGCATTCATGAGCTTATGTTTTATCTGCTTGTTTATAGTAGTGAGAAAACTAAGCTTGCAGATGTATGTGTTTAGGATGATGCAGGCAAGAATGACCTCTTCTTTCTTACAGAAGGGAAAGCTCTGCAGTAGCCCTTGGAGAGCAACTATGTGATGTAGTAGGCGAATCACTTCAAAAGTGATTGTGTTTGTTTTTTGCATATGTGAAAAGGTAACATGAGAGTGATTACTGTTCTGTAGTAAACTGGAAATTGCAGGTGGTAAAGCTTGACTGAGTAGGATCTGCCAGTGAGTAACTGGTCTCTTTTCCCCCCTACTACTTCTTTTAGTCCATTTTAAGGATTTCAAGTAGGGGAGCTTTCACAGTTTCACTTGTTGACATTATTCCACTGTCTAGCAGATCTCACCATAGGGAACAGTTTCTTAATGGTAAAAATCCCAGTTGCTGAAGTTGTAAGTTAACCTCTGTGGCTCTCAAAGGAACACATTCTTTTTTATATATATATTTTTTTTTTTCTTTTTTGTTTTTAAATCACTTTTCTGCGTATATGTGTGTATGCACATGTATGTATATGGGTTAGGGGATGGAAAAGCAAGAGCAGTCTTTAGTCTGTGAACTAATGATACACTCTCCAAATCTGGAACACATGCCAAGACTGAGGCAGGAAAACTGAAATCAGTTTTCAAGTATGAATGTATTTATGCTTGGATGCGTTATGTGTGAGAAAATGGCACTTGCTTATGTGTAAGTGGTGATTCCAAGTATGGGTCCCAAATTGTGGGAAGCCTCATTTCTGCTTGTACGAATGTATTTTGTTGCTGCAGCTTAATGTTTATAACACTGGATCTTTTATTTAAGCTTCTTTTTGCAACCAACTTGCAGTTACAGTAAGTGAGTGCTTCACACAGTCCACTTAAACTCCAGTAAAGTTTCAGAAGTTCTGTTCTTTTCCATCTGCTCGAGGTGATTAGAACTAGCAGGGAGATCCAGCAGAGACCCTTGCCAGATACTCATGAGTCTGTTCTGGCTTTTGATCCTGTGTCTCCTGTCTTTCCAGGATGGCTGCTTTCCAATAGCATTACCTTCTCTCTAAGACAGCAGGAGATTGTCTGCAGTTATAGCCGATACCCTTCTATCAAAGCCAATGTGCAGTCTAGTGCTCAGGTTCCAGTTCCTTCAGAGAAAACTACTGCTGTTCTTGTCTAAGTTGCTGTCTGCTTTCTACCACTGACAGTAGAGCTATTGCACAGTTGTGTGCATGATATTTTGTTCCTTCTATGACTGATAGCTAATGTATTTCCTCAGTCATATTACAAGAGACTTCATTTCACAAACTTAAAGCTAAATTCTTATGTTTCTTACGAAATAGTCTTCGAACCAAATGTGCCAGGTGGAGTTATGCCCTCTTCTGTTCCAGTCGTTCCAGCTCTGTAGAGCAGCTAGGCCACTGAATTGGCCTGTGTGCAAATCTCCAGTTCTGGATAACTGGTTTGGCTGCCAGCTGCACAGAGCCAGTCAATGAGCTTGCCTGCTAGGCAATAGTACCTGGGGGGACCAAGAATGGATGAACAGTGCCATGAGTAGGCTGGTATGGAGCGAAGGGGATGTTACGTAGGAGCTTTACATCAGAAATTATTGATCTCTAAACAGAGTTCTGCATTTGATTTATTACTGTTTTCTTTTCCCTCCATAGACACATCTTTTTATTCTAACTCTGTAGAAATACAAAGAAAAATGTTTGTTTCGCTGGGTACTTAGTTTCTATGCTAATTTTTAAGCCGAGTCATAAAGAGCAAGTGACTCAGCAAGACTTCTTCATCCCTGACCTAGAAGGATTCTATCTAATAGCAAGTTGAAAGGGGTAGTTCAAGCCTCCTTTTGTTTGAGAACAGATGCACGTGTTTAATTAGGAGTAAGGGTGCAGTGACAGTGAAACTTGTCTAATAGAGCTCTGCATAGCCAGCAGCTACTCAGAACAAGGCCTTATGTGTATATCCTGGAACTGAATGGGCAATTTGGAGTGAAAACTTACTGGTTTGAATGATTAATTCCCAGGTATGTTTTCTCTGTACATACATTTACACTTCCATACATACACTTTTACTACACTGAATAAATGTTTCCCTCCTAATTATACTTGGTTTTGGTTGAAGAGTATTAGCACGATTTTGCAGGTGTTGAAGGTGGTTGGAGTAGGAGATGGAATTGAATGCAGGCATCTGTAGCTTGTAGTGCCCAATTGTGCAGCCAGTTTTACTTTCTGGGTTAAACAGTTTTTGCCTCCTGTGTGTGTGTATCATTCCCAAATCCTTTTGTTCTACTGGTTAACCCTAACAAAAGCCAATGGAATTACAGAAGATCACTTGTTTGATTCTCATTGCTGTCAGCTGATGATCACTGACAACAATCAGCAGATAGTGTAAATTACACTGCTGGCAAAATACAAACACTGAGCAACAATACACAGAAAAGTAAATGTACTACTGTAAAGCAAAATAAAAACTTCACTGTTTGGTAAAAGAAAGCAGGGAGAAATATAATCTTTTAGTGAGTTGAATCTGTTACATGTCACTGGGTCTGCTGTAAACTATCCCACATTGAATTCTTCAGCTAGACAATAAGTCTCAGAATTTGAGATGCTGTCCTCTTCTTGAGAGAGGTGGAAAAAAAGAGGTGTGCTGCATAAATATGACCTGTAACAAAACAGAGTGAAAAGTAGTTAAATACCTTTCCTGTTCTGAGTTCAGAATAGTAGGGGGAAGAAGTTGCCTTTTGAGGAAGAAAACATTTAGAGGTAAGTTTTGAAAATGCTTCTGCATAGTATGTCAGCCTCAACAGTTTGGAAGGAGGTGTAACATTCTATCAAACATTTGATGTGTTTGTGTTGGCGTGTTCTAAAGAGCTGTGTATATGACGATTTGATGTTGCTGTTAGAAAGTAGGGAGATTAGGAAAACCAGTATTTTTTTGGCTACTTTGTTCATACCTTATGTCTGCCAAAAGTGAAGAATGAAATAGTTGTTGGAGCCAAAGAAACTTGCCTCAGCTGTGGGGATGTATCCTTGAATGCTACTGTCTGCCTCTGTGCTAAGTTAGTCCATTTCTCTGACCAAATTCCTCACTGCTAAATTGTCAATAAACTTTTTCCCAGCTCACCACAAAATAACTATATTCAGACGTTTTAAGGAGGTGAGGTGACAGTATCTGAGTGAAGAATCAAGAGCCTGACCTTGACTGTAGGTAGAATCTTCAAAGGGATCTTGAAGGAGTTCAGAATCCAACTGCTGTCACCTTCACCTAACTCAGTTCAGCTTCTTCACAGATCCCAGCTAATGTGTGATAAGCTTTAATTATTTAGGGACTATTACAGTTGATGAAGTAGATTAATATTTTAATGAAGATTTGGTACTTCAGCACTGAAGTATTGTGGAGGCTTGAGTTAAATTTAGAAGTTTGGTAGTGGTCAGTCTTTCCATAAGGAATAATTAAGTTTGATAGCTTTTGATGCTGGCAGTTTGATAACTGTTCCACAGTCTCACTTGCAGAGTTTGTGACAAATTATGCTTTGCTCTTTGAAGGCTGATTTTGTTTTTTAATTTTTGCTTTTTAATTTTATTTATTTTTTTTTTAAATGCAAGGTAGGGATTTTGTGGCTTTGATTCTAACAAAGGGTTTTACTGAAGTGCAGGGCAGCTTTTCAGGGAAGTAGCAGGGAAGGGGAAAACTAATTTCTTTTAGAAAGGAAATGAAAGAAAACTTACACAGAGATAAGGTTGGGTTGTATGCAATTGTATGCAACTCTGGTTCCTCAGGGTTCTTGTCAGTAGAGACTCTTCATAAGTATTGATTTTTGTCATTCCACAGTCCTTGCTTTGCATACTTGCTTCGCAAATTAACCCATACATTATTAGTAGTTCGGGGCTACCATTTCAAGCAGACCTATTCCCAGTATAGAGATGTCTGAATCATTTCCAATTCTAGGGATTTTTGCCTGTCTATCTGCCTTTCCTCATCTGTTCTGCATCTTCACAGAGATCAGCCTAAATTGTAAACAGTGTTTCACAGACTGATGGGGAAACCCAGAGTGCCTCCTTGTAGCTGCTCCAGAAGCCTTCCCTCTCTTTTCTCTAGTTTTAAAGAAATAGCATTTCATATATTTGGAAATATTGGTTACAGCACAGTTTTATGGAAAGGCAGTTGCTTTTTACATCCTGCAAGCATTTTCTTTTTTCTTTTTTTGGCAGAGGAATTGTTTTCAGTATTCTTGTTATTTCAGGCCACAATGGAACAGTAAAGCAGATTGTTCTTTTTTTTTTTTTGGTGGTTTTTAAAGTCACTGTTACCTCTCACATGACTTGAAAGATATGTACAGAAGAAAACATTGTTTGCAGAGTATCAGAAGCTGAAGGTGTCTGACAAGTGTGACCACAGTTGGTGTGAATCAGCCAGTTAACAATAGGCAAAGAACTATTCCTTATGAGCTTTCCACTCAATGTCTGTCTTCTGGTGCCTTACGCAGCTATATAAGACCTTATGTCTGCTGGTTGGCTGCTTTCAGCAGCCTACCAGGCAAGAAAGTATCTCAGCTCATTTCTACAGGCATTTGGGGCCAGGTCTGTTTCTCTTCAGAGAGAAAAATTACCTTTCCTTAGCACACTTTTGCCACAGATGGGGGAATTATGCCTTCAGGAGCAAAGATACAGGTCCAGTGGGCCTGAAGTCTCGGAGTGCTGCAGGACTCACAACACTTCACTAATATTTAACAGATGACAGATTGTCTTAGCTGAAGCTAAAGTTTCAGCAAGTCATCACTGAAAGCAGAGGAGTGTTTGTATAAAAGGTGGAAGCAGGAGGTGTGGCTGACCAGCATTAGTTGTTGTGCTGCTTTCTGAAGAAGTGATGATTCAAGAAATATATCTAGTGGGTTTTTTGTCTTTAACTGTTCTGAAGCTGTAGAATAGACTGGTTCCATTTGGTAGCAGCACTTGTTAATTGCTAGTAAGTTTCCTGCAGTAGCATAGCTCAGGTGTTTCTGTGTTTTTCCTGGACTTGATCCAAAAAAAATCTCTGAAGCTTGCCATTATTTTGAATGGATCAGGCATCATATTGAGTTGTTGGCTTTGTGTAAAATGTTTGTTTTGATTTGATTGTAATCATTCCTTGCAGAATATTTGGTTATGTGTTGACAAGATGTGTAGTTTGGTGAGTACAAATGAAGTCGACATTTATCTGTATGATTTAATCACCAGTAATGTGATCCATTAGCAAAACAAACCCTCAGTCATTGATGTTGTGTTCATGTGTTAGATTCACATCTGCTTGTCTGACTGCTGATTTACTAGAATCACAGTTACTGTTCTTCTGAATCTGTGAAACTCAATTTGGTATAATGCGGTAATTATTTTTATTTTTGTTTTTTGTGTGTATAACAAAACAGGTACAAGAAGCTGATAAGCAATGTGCACTGCTCTGAGCCCGAAGGCACGTGGGCCTGGCCTCTCTGATATGCATCAATACAGTCAGTGGCTTGCAAGCAGACATGAGGCCAACCTGTTGCCAATGAAAGAGGATTTGGCCCTATGGCTCACAAACCTACTGGGTAAGATACAATAAGATCAAATGTAGTTCCTGGGCAGTAAGTGTATTCTGCTGTTAGCTGGGAATTCAGTCCTTCAGACTTCTTTGCATCTCAAAAATAAAGGTAATCTTGAGTAGGTATCTACCTCCACATAGTGCAGCAAAGTCAGAAAAGCTAATAAATAGTTTACCTCCACAGTATTGCCATGAGTAGCATAATTGGACTTTATTATTAATTTCATGTTTGTTTTTCCTCAGTTTTAATTTTTAAATGCTCTTTTGCATGTGTTTTCTCTATTAATAGCATTAAGATGAATGGTGCTAATTACTGCCATCACTCATGTTTTCCATTTTTATTGGTAGGCTTCCTAAAGGCTATAGGTGTGCTAACTGTGCTGAATGGAAGGAGCCATTAAAAAGTCCTATGCTGCCCAAGCAGTAGTGATTGATAATTGCCTCCCATGGCAATGCATGCTAAGACTTGGGGGAGCTTGTGCAGAGAAGGGTCAGACCTAGTGGCTTCAGCTGGGACCTGGAGGTTTACTGGTTGCAGCTGCATGTCTTGGTGCGTGAAACCGAAACATATTAATGAAAGAGGATGCAAACCAAAAGCCAAGAAAGCAAATGAGGTACACATGACTAGGAGCTAATGAGAGTATGTCCCTGGCAGCAAGGAGAGAGACAGTTCTGTGGGATATGCAACTCATTCAAGAAGGTGGAATTTAAGAACTATGAGCCAGGAAACAGTATGTTGTTTGCTGAGAACAGTCAGGGGAAAATGGCTTTTGTGTGATCTCTGTAAGTCCAAAGGATTCTACGAAAGAAATACTTGACTTAGGCAATACCTCATCCTAAGGGAAATGTGCCAGCAGTTCCTCTCATCAAACAAAGAGGAGGAAATACTTCAGAGGAGGTGGTGTTTACATGGAACTTCCAGGGATGTTCTCTTGGGGGAAAATGTGGGTGAACATTTTAAAGTCTGGTGTGTTTTAGGGTGGGTTTTTTGGGTGATTTGCTTGTTTGTG
Organism: Ramphastos sulfuratus; assembly: GCA_013399055.1. Classification (NCBI taxonomy): domain Eukaryota; kingdom Metazoa; phylum Chordata; class Aves; order Piciformes; family Ramphastidae; genus Ramphastos; species Ramphastos sulfuratus. The sequence continues at coordinate 361,906 of WBNM01019629.1, forward strand.
GTTTTTCTGGTTATTTTTTCTGGAAGTCTGCTTTGGTGAGACTTGGCAAGTTCATCTTGGCAAACTAGCTGAACCATCTCAGTGATATCAAGTAGTGATAGAATATATCTAGTGCCTTTTATCTGCACATCCTCCATTGCTCTGTTTCCTTTTTCTTCTTTTTTTCTAAAGGAAGGGAAGTATCATGATGTTGTGAGATGTATAGTCAGTAAGTAGTGTCAGCAGAATGCAAGAATACAGTATTTTCAGGTAGGCAATGCTCATTTTAAAGCTGGAATAGTTCTGAATCCCCAACTGCAAAAGTGGCCTTTGCTTTATATTACATGTTTGTGTGGTAATTCCATTTAAATTAATGAGTTTAGAGTATAAAATTGTCTAGACAATACCAGAACAAAATCCAGAAACCCTGACTTCTCATGCCAATTACCACAAGACAGCAGTCCAAAGGACTGTTTTCTAAATCAGAAGCAACACATTCCATTAAAGATTTCATATATTGTTTAAATATTTTAAACAATGAAGTTTTAGCAAGCCTCTCTAAAACAAACAGAAGCTTGTTTGCTGTTCATAACAATCTCCTCACAGTGACAAGTTTAGGAATGAGGTCACTTTTTTAGCAAGAAAGTAGCAAACAGCAGGAGGTTCTGAAGTGCCAACTATAATTAAAAACCTGATTTTTCATATGGACACCAAATTCTGTGCTGCAGAACTAAATGGGCATGACTTGCTTTTAATTAAGCAGGATGCACAGTTCATTTGCTTAATGTGTTTCCCCCCACACCTTCTCACCCCAAGCTGATCCTTTCTCAGAGTTTGTCCTGAAAAACTGAAATTTATTTGTTAAACTGCTTTGAATTCCTGTGTAGATTTTGTTATCCAAATTGACAAAGTTAAAAATTCACATTCAAAATCAATTAAGTGTAACAGAATTGAAGCTATTTAATATTAATATAAATATACTAACTCAGAATTAAAAATTTTGTTTAATTGCTCTGTAATTGAAGTTAATTTTAATGAGAGGAATGACATATGAGCATGTTGTTGTAAGAAAAATAGGTCTGAAATTATAGCATCTTATAAAAAGCTCTTTGTATTGTCTCACTTTTCAACAGCAAAAGGATAGAAGGTGATGCAAGGCTTTTTGGTTTTGTCATGAGGGATTTTTCCCTCCCCAGAAGAAATGATGTACTTTGCTTTAATGGTCAGTACATCTTCATGGATATGGATGTGCAGATAATATTCTGAGTATCCACACAGTTTGCTCTGTGCTATAACTTGGGTGGTGTCATTGTAAGTGCCAGATGTAATAGAGTAGAATGTCCCCATTTATACAGAAAATTAATATGCATTTCACTTAATTGTTGCCATGCTGGTTCATGCTTTATTTCATCTAGATTTTGGTCATCCATTTGTAGTATGACTCAACAAGGACACAATCTTTTCAAATGTAGATTTTTTTTTTGGAGGGTTTTGTTTGGGTTTTTCTTTTTTAACTACAAAGTGTTTTAAGCAAGCTCTATAGGGCTGAACCTCTCTGAGGTAAGTTTTATTTTTGGTAGAGAGCTCAATAAGTCCTACCCAGTGGTACTGGAAGTTGCAGTCGTGACAGTTTTGCAGCAGCAAAGCCTGATATGGGCTTGAAATGACAAACTGGAAAATAGAAGGCTGTTGCACTTCATCATATGAATGAGGGCTTTTGATATTAGATGGAAATTAGGCATAGCTAGAAGTTGGCCTTACCCGAGTGATAAATTGGAAGACAGATACATGGTGCAGCTGGAAAATAACACTGAGGAATTTTAACCCTGAGCCTTTGGGAATTGTATTCTAATTTAACATGGGCATTGTTGTGGCTTTTTTTAGTAATCACTAGCACTCTTGTACACATTTTGCTAATTATTTTTGGAACCGTGTCAGAGAAACTGGGAGCTTCTGAGGGGATGCTTTGTCATTACAGCTTCATTGCTGAATAGATTTTAGCTGCCTGTATGCTGGGGGCTGGAAAAAGGACACTGCAGATGAAATCGATGTGTCAGATGGGATTAACTCATACAATGTCATACATAGATCTTGCAATGACAGGACAAGGGGCAATGGGTTTAAACTGGCAGAGGGAAGATTTAGACTGGATGTTAGGAGGAAGTTCTTTCCAGTGAGGGTGGTGAGGCACTGGAACAGGTTGCCCAGGGAGGTTGTGGCTGCTCCCTCCCTGGAGATGTTCAAGGCCAGCTTGGATGAGGCCTTGAGTGAGCTGTACTAGTGGGAGGTGTCCCTGCCTATGGCAGGGGGTTGGAACTAGATGATCCTTGAGGTCTCCTTCCAACCTTACCATTCTATGATTAGATCCTTCTCCAAATGGGACACATGAGCGTTGCAGGGGTTTGGGTTTGCATGCTGAAGGGGAAGATTTGAGCTATGGATATTGAGTCTCTTCACTTCCCTCTGTAGGGCTCTGGTGGCTAAGTTGAGCGATCCTTACAGTAGCAAAGTTAAGGAGATGTGTTGACCCAACTGTCTGGCGAATGATCATCTCTCAGCCTTGTTTTTCCTGTGTGTAGGGCCATTGAAGCACTCAGCAATACTTTCACTGCTGACACACACCAAATGTGGTAGCTCATGCTTATACTTATTTTAGTAGAATGCTTTTGTGGATATTGAAAACTTCTGTTCCACCTTAAGCAACCTTCATGTTGGAAAGAGTGCAGTTGGTCTGCAGTAATCTTCTAGCAGAGGCAAAATGGCAGAGTCTGCTTGGCTACTGTGCTCTGCAGTGCTGTCTTCTCTGCAGAAGCAAAAGGGCTGACATCAGGAGAAGTGAGCCTCAAGACCAGTCTGTAGTTCAGCACTGGTACAGAGGGATGGTTTCCCAGTTTCCCCTTTGGCTATCGTGTAAACCTCTGATTTTATTAGTTTTAATTTTTTATTCCCCCCCCCCATTCCTGGAGCCTATTTTCTATCAGAAAGTTATAGTGTTGCTTATTCCATACACTTTCATTTAGCACATGGGACCAAGAAATATACCTGTAAGATGTGCCCTGTGTACCTGTCTGGGCTTCAAGGTTCAATGCAGAGGCCTCTTCCTAACATTGCTTTCTGGGCCCCAGGAATTCATAGGTAAGGAGTTGGAGAATGCAAGAATGCAACACCTTAGTGTTGAATGCTACATGAGGCACATAAAAGTTGCTTGGGTACAAAAGTGAAGTAGACTTGGAGAAAAGGAACAGAGGTGAGAGTGTTACTAGTGATATTGAGTTGGAGATTGGCTTTGAAATTAAAAGTGTCTTGAAGAATGAAATTTGGATGGTGAAAAGTGGGAAGTCTTCTGCAAGAAGCTGTCTGTGATGCTGAAGGCAGTGGGAAATGCAGGTTTTAAATATCTGAATAGCAATAAAGTCATGATATTGATGCTTCTAGTGATTCTGCTGGCACTGCTGTAGTTTCTTATGTAGTGGAGTGGCTTTGCAATTTTGTTTACTGTCAGCATGCCTTTGAGATTAAGTGCCCCATTTCAAGTAAGTGAAAATGTCTCAATGCTGTCAGTTACTGTAGGAGACAAAAGTAGCCTTGTCAGAAAAAAACCAGTTTTACATGGATGTAAAATTATAGATCTTTTGTTTGGTTTGTTATCTTTGCCTTAAATGCCACACAATTTGAGAGGGTCAGGAGTAGCTGTTCCACTGGTGCATCAGTGTTGTAGAAGCTCACCTGTCTACCATTGTGTTTCAGAGATGCACCTGAGTAAAATGTTTGTTTGTAAGATAGTAGCTTTGTGTTGCCACTGAGGCATACACTTAAAATAGGTGATCAGCTGGGTGTGAGGCTGGAGTCAACACTGCATTGTGACGAAGAATCTCAGAGCAATAATAGAGGAACCAAGGAGATTGTGATACTTTACTTTATTCTTTGAGTCCCTCTGCGGCCTTCTGGAGGCTCTGGTTGTCTGGGATGGTCCATATGGAATGCTTTGTCTTTGACCACTTAGGCACACACTCTGGGCATGGGGTTCTTTATAGTTATTCCTTCATAGACCTCCCAGTCTGGTCGCATTAGGACCTGCAGGACTGGGTGGCCTTAGAGAGAGCTGCCTGCAGTGGTAGGTATTTGGGTACGACAGGTTGTCTTTCTAAGGGGCATCTGGTGACTGGTAAAAGAGAGAATAAGCATTGCTTGGAAGGTTTGAGAAAGCCTTCATTTTCCTGTTTAGGTTATTTTTTGGTGGTTTTTTTTTTCTTTTTCATATTTTTAGTGTTGGGTTTTTTATTATACTTAATGTTGTTACCATTCTATAAAAACATTGCAACTGCTTTCTTGTAATTATAGCGGGAGTTATACATTTTTAATGGAGTTTAATGTTTTTTCCATACAAATATACAGAACCATTTTTCTTCCTTAGGCTATGAACATTACTCTCATTTGAATCAATCCATTTCAACTGTTAAATATGTCAGAGTGTCTGTTTTAGCAAAGAAATGCCACCTTTTGGAGCCATAAAATACAGTGAATTGAAAGCTGACACCTAATATATTTTTCATTGGATACAGATGTTCAATGCAAAACTCATTCTTGCAGCTTTCATAAAAGGAACAGAACTGAAATGCTCAAGCTTAGTGTACAATATGCAGTGACCATTCAGCATTTAAAGTAATATAAATGTATTGTTAAGCAGCAGAAGGAGATAGAAGAGTTTTTTCCATGTCTGTGAAATACTTCTGAATAGGTTTTAGGTTTTTAAATGCTTGTCCAGTGAAATAATAAATCTATACATCATAGGGCAGAGTAAATGCATAGAATGTGATTTCTCTTGTGCCTCTCTGAAAAATTATGCTTTCCAAAATAAAATAGAAATCTTGGGTAGGCTAAGAATATTTGAAACTTTTTTTTAGGAGACAGCAAGTCTATTTCAAAATGTAATGCTCTATTAAAGTGGTTCCTACACTGACAGTTTTCTAATGACTTTACACCATCTGCCAAAAATGCTGATAGGGCAAGGGGGAAAACATGTAGACTATAGTGGTGGTGAAGGCTTTTCAGGTGCTGAGATGTTCAATTCTTGTATCTGTGAGCTATTGTAGTTTCAGCCCAGGCTTCAGCTGAGCTGGAGTTGCTGCTAAAATAGTTATGCACCAGCTACCACTGAGTGTCTGCAGTGCTGCTACTGCTCTTTTGCCTGGAGAAGTCATTTAGGTGTACAGGAGCTCTAACGTGGGGTGTATGGCAAGAGAATTAAGGAGGAATAAAATTCACATTAAACAGATATTTCTGGAGTAGAAATGTGTTAGAAGAAAAATGTTTAACTTCCACTAAAAATGTTTAACCATTGTGTCTGAAGATGATTTGCTGCAAAGATCTTAGTTACTGATTTTTAACTGGACAAACTGAAAAGACTTTTTTTTTGTGCCCAAAGCACGCTGATGTAGCCAACTGTTTTCAGGCAAGGACCTAGAGAAAATGACTTTTCTTTAGCAAGAAGCTAAGAACAAGTTCCTGATGCTTGATATTAGTAAAATTAAAAGCTGGAAAATACATTTGCTGGTCAAAAAATATCCAAAAAGAAGACTTTTTTTTTTTTTCATTTGACATTTGAAAGTGGAATGCCTTCCATAAGAAATGTAAGATCCTGTAAGTTTAGTCTGAGGTGGTAGATGATTCTCTTCTCATCTGGCCTCTCCAGCCTGGTCAGAATACACATCTCATCATGAGACTCATGATCGCCCCAGTTAGGAGGATGTAATCACAGTGTAATGGAAGATTGTCTGCTCTGCTGTAGCCAGGGAGGACAATCTCTGGCAGCTGAAGGACAGCATCACCTGACATGATAAGAACTGCTATATTTTGAAATGGGAGTATTTTGGCTTTCTTCTTTGGGTGAAAATTATAATCTGTATGGCAAGTAGGTACATAACATGAACTTTCGCTCCCTTTCTTTTAATGTACCTAACTTAACTTCTGAACAAGCTCTTTCAAAGGAGCATTGCAGTCACTATAATATCAGCATCTTGCAGGCTGAAATCTTGAGTGAGTTAGTTATTTTAAAAGTACAGTTCTTTCCTTCTTGAATGTTTGTTTTTTTCTTCTCTTCTGTTTCAAAGTAAACTGCAGTGCTGGTAACAACTCTTACGCTACAGCTACCCAGGCATTTGCCTGCTCTGTGCTGTCTTTTAAAACTGTGTGTTGAAAGCATTGGGATTTCAAAAGTAAAATGAGACTTGTGGAGCCTGATATGCAAGAATTAGGTTCCAAATAGCACCAAATGCTTCCCAAAGAAAGCATGCTACCTTTGAAGAATTCGCTGCGTGTCTCCCAGTAAAGCAGCAGTGAGGCTATTCACTAAACACTCAAGGCAATGCCAGTGGTTTAGTTAAAGCTGATTTCCAATTGTTGTCAAGATTTCTGTGGGTTTCTCATCTTACACAAATTGCAGTCTATGCTGTTGCCTGCTTTCTGCCATGTTAACTTTCTGTTTGCTGTTCAGGTAGAGAAATAACAGCAGAAACCTTTATGGAGAAATTGGATAACGGTGCCTTGCTTTGTCGGTTAGCTGAGACCCTGCAGGAGAAATTTAAAGAAAACAGCTTTGATGCAAACAAGCCTGGCAAAGTAAGTGTTGGTAAATGTTCTAGCATGTATTATCAGTATCTGAGCTATCTGACTGTTCTGGTGCTGAACTTTTTTTGCCCAGTTAAGAAATTTTATTCGTGGGGGGCTCTGCAAATGAGCAGGGATATAATCGCTTTGTGTAGAAAAATTACAATCTAAAGTTAGAGGAATTAAGACTTCATGGGTGATTAAGGTAACTATGAGAGAGAGTCAAAACATGATTTGTAATCTGCAGAATAAGGCTTCGAACAAGATCTAGCAGTGTGATGTGGTAGCTAGTAGAGAAAATGCAATCCTTGTATTTATTTGCAAGGGGAGTATTAAGTAGCTGTGGGAGGTGCCTTTTTCTCCATAAACAGGTCTAGAGAGACCAATAATGGAATTCTGTCTTTAGTTTTGGTGCCTTGAGTTTAAAGGGGTTCTGTTTGTGTACTGGAAGGGACTCACTAAAGAGTTGTAGGGATGATGTGGAAAATTTGAACCTTCAGAGGATACTGAAAAGCTTTGCAGAGATCAGGTTAAGATCTTGCTTGGCTGCAACCTCCCTTGAATTTAAATGATTTTCCTAGGACAACGTTACTGGGAGAAATTCAAGAGTACAGCAAATTTCTTTCTGAGAGAAGTTGAATTCAAGTAACATATTTGTTGTGCAACTGTTCTTATTTTCCTTGTTAAATTCAGGTACATCTTCCTTGAAAGCTAAAGCAGGCAAACAGAGACAGGTTAAAAAAGAGCAGAAACCACATAATGCATCTTCTATTTTTGATGTTTTCATAACTAGCCTATAGCAGAAATAAGAGCACAGCATAAATTTTATCAGCAGTTCTGAAACCTGATAATTTCACGTCAGCTGCAGCTGTGCAAGTTGTTTTTTCTTGGTTTCAAGCTCATAATTGTTGTGGCAGAAGAAATCTTCTGGACTAGGGAAGGGTTTCTTTAATTATTTTTACATGCTGTGAGTTGTGGAGGTGCAGGGGGTACATGGTTTGCTTGTTTTGTGTTTCCTTTTTTAATTTTTCCTATAGAAGAAGGAAGAGATAGCTGGGAAGAAAGATACAAAAGTAGAGTGTAGAAGGAAGGAAGCTTTCTTCAACAAAGAGGAAAAGACAGCTGGAACTCATATTTTATATTTCCAATTATAATCAGGGTTTGATTAATAGAAGTACTGGATGATTTCTGAGTTGCTTTTTATATTATGATCCAGCTTGTCTTCACCCAAATGGTGGTCTGTCATCCTAGGTCCCATGTAGAGAAAGCACTTAAGGCAGTCTCTTTGATCGAGCCTAGAAAGCAGCTAGGCAGAAAGTAGGAATATTTGTTCACTTTTTCTCCTTTGGCTTTTTTTCCCCTTAAACAAACAAACAAACAAAATGTACCATTATTGATACAAACTACTGGCAGCTACAGTGAATACCCAAAAGGCAAACTTGGCTACACAGTTCTAAAATGTTCCCTTTTCATATCTGTCCCAGCTAGCTGCTAGGAAAATCAATTAAATCACAAAGGGTAAAGCATTTTTGTAGACAATGACATCGCGGAAAGCTGTGTCTATGGAATATAAAATTCTCAAGAAAAATAATAGTAATAAATTCCACTACAAAGTTCTACTGAATATTCAGAAGCTCAAACTGTTGGATATTTAACTACTGCTTATCACAAAATTGTCAGAGTTAGAAGGGACTTCAAAGATCATCCAATTCCAACCCTCCTGCTGTGGACAGGGTCGCCTCGCACTAGATCAGGTTGCTCAGTGCCCCGTCCAGCCTGGCCTTAAAAACCTCCAGGCATGGGGCCTCCACCACCTCCCTGGGCACCTTGTTCCAGTGTCTCACCACTGTCCAATCTGAATCTACCCATTTCTAGTTTTGCTGGGTTTGTTGGGATTTTTTTGTATCATCAGGCTGTTATTCCATGGTGGCTTATTTGGAGCAAGAGCTACTATTTGGAAAAGATAACCCTGAAATGTACCAGTGTTTGGTACTTCTGCATTTTGCCACTGAAGAGAGGTAGATCTCCTTTCTGGTATTAACTTCCTTGGCTGAGACTATGCCTTTCCTTCCTTCCTTCAATTAGCTGATTCTCTTTTTTCTTTCTTTTTATTTTATTTTTTTTTAACCTGAGTTACTTTAGAAGCCAAACAGACGTTTGTAATCCCATGTGTAGTAATTACTTGATTTGTTGGTCTTGTATTTGTCAAAGTGGTGTAACAGGCAATGCAATTAAAGGGAAGAAAGTCTGCTCCACTGCTATTTTCTCAATGTATATTGTTTCATACTTAATATGGGAAGAATTCAAAGAAATGGCAGAGTAATTGATTTGTGTTATTGTAGACTATTAGGGAGCTATTCATCCTTTCAGATTTTAATTCCCTGCGTAGCAGTCCTCGGCAAGAGGACTAGTCTACACGTTGGAAAGTCTGACTTGTCGTGCCAAGGAAATTTATAAGAAGATTATACTGTAGAAATTTAGCATAGTAAGAATTCCACAATCCTCCCCTGAATCATTATTAAGCACTCTGTTAATAATACATGTGGAATTTTGAAGCCCTTTGGCCATTTCTCTGTGCACAGGAAAACGGAAATGAGATGGTCTTTCATCCAGGTGCCCTGGTGACTTCATTGGCAGCTGGAAGAAGCTGCTGGTCTCTGCAAGTCCAGCCTCTATCAAAATAGATAAGCTGCTTTTCTAGTCATATATGCAGCTTCCAGTTTTTTTAGATAGAAGCAGACCGATGTAAAATGAGTGGCTGCCAGCAGGATCAGCTTGCAGGCAGCACTAGGTTGCAGCTGAGTAAGAGAGACAGGATAAGGCTGTAGATAATGAGGGGTCCCTCCACAGGCTCAAAGATTTGATCTGTTTTCATAAGTGAAGTTTTGCCTTGTATATGAACTACTTCCTGTATGACAAAGCTCCGTAACATATTTTGGGTTTACTTTTGTCTTGGAGGAAGGTGATGGATCCTGTTGTGTTTGATATGTACCACTGATCATGGATTCACTTGTGCAGCTATGGCAACACATGTAAGAAGACATTAAAAACTGACATTGTGTACACTGGCTCATCAGTTGTGTCCCATAATTCCTTAAGTTCATGTGCAATGCTGTACAGAATGTCAGAAGTTAAAACTTACTCCATCTGGGTTAACTGTGCAATATGTCCCTGTCAGTTTGCAGTTTGTTTCATAACAGAACTGTATAATTCCCTTTCTTTTTAGGGAGAACTAAGCTTTCTTCAGTTTTCAGGGACCCCCTAGATCAGCATCAGCCTTTTAGAGTGTGGAATAAATCAGGAAAACAAAAAAAAAATTGCCTCCCAAAATACTCTGCTTTCCAACTCTGGAAGGAAGGTGGTGGTACTGATATGAACACTTCTTTCTGTGGAGACACTTGTGGATGCTGAGGACACTTCAAAAGAGTTAGGAAGCTGCTTGTGATATGACTTGGGAATACAGCTTTGAGAAACTGAAAAGGAGTTTAAAAGGTGCATGGTGCGAAAGTGAAGTCTGTTTTCCTTTTAACAGAACAAGGCAATGCAGTAGTAACTTTGTATGAGTGAAGGGGATCAGTGGTGTAGCTTTTTATGAGTGACTGGGTGGGTTAGGGTGCTTCATTGTGGCAAGAGGTAGCGTGGGAGCACATGATGGAACCTGCAAAACCCAGCAATGATGTGGTAGCTGCTTAGTCTTTTCAGTACAGAACTGTGGGATATCACATGAAGCTGGTGAGAGCCAAACACAAAAAAAGGGAGGTCCTTGTTTACAAACTGGTTGGCAATTTCTTGCCAATGCCAAGTTTTATCTGTGTTCAAGGAAACACTGAGTAAGATAATGGAAGAGAGAGGTTTGGGAAGGCTGAATGCCCCACCTAGAACAAGGAATTCACCATAGCTGGAAATGGTTGGAGCTTCAGAAAGTATTGAGAGCTGTAGCGTGTTGGCCATGGTCTTCCCTGGATAGTTAGGGCCAGTCTGCGTCTGGGTGAGGGAAACCTTTAGGTGGCCCAGTAGGGTCCCTCATGTTCTGTGCCTTATTGCTTCTTAGAGCTGCACACCTTGCTCTTTGTGCAGGTCGACATGAGCAAATCTATCCTTTCACAAGGGTCAAAGAAATTATTTGAAATTTAATTTGTACTTTTCTGTATAAAGATGCCTCTTTAGGGCTGAATCGCTGCAGCTAAAAACAGCACTTGAGTTACACTCTTCTTTGGTATCTGTTACTCCAGAGAGTAATGTGTGGCCAAAAGCACTGGAATTTGGCAGCCTCTAGTGCCATTTATGCGGTCCCAGCTCACTGTCCTCCTGAGCTTGATGCCCTAATAGACACTTTTGGATGTCATAATGGATACTCTGAATGTGTCACCAATGAATCTAGCTCCCTAACCTTGTGGGGTTTGGTGTATTCATCATTCAGTAATCAGCATTACAAACATTTCAGTTTGTAAAAAAGAAGCATTTAACAGTTGTCAATTTCAAAGGATGTTAGATGCTAGGTTCTTTTCAAATCCCCTGAGAAAATGCTGCTTATTGTTAAGCAGCAAAGCCATGCTTCAGAATTTGATTCTGAAAACACTGATGTTGATGCCACATTGATGATGTGTCAATGATGCTGTATTAGGTAAAGCTTGGTCTGGCTTTGCTTCAGACAGATCTTTTTGAGGTTTAAGTTAAAATGGAGAGTTTTAAGTAGAAAGGTCATTATTAGACTAGTGTGCTTATATGATATAATTTTTTTAAGAACTCATTTTGTCTCCTTTCTGTTGGCTTTACAGTCATAAATACATCTAACCATGTGCACATAAAATGACAAGCAGGTGACTGATATCAGTCTTAATAAATCCTCAAGATTTCTATGGTACTAAGTTGTTGAAAGTACCTGTGCTGCTGCTGTTAATGAGCTACTGGCTAGAAACTACAGATTTATAGCAGGAGTTATTCTGTGGAAGTGATTCATGTCACAGGATGCCATTTTGTCATTTTCTCCTGTTGGCTTGGATTTCATCCTCATGCTCTCCTGGCAATATTTTACTTCTCCTGACAGATAGTTAATTTGAGAATTGCACAGCTGTACAAACAAATTCAGAGCATCAAGACATGTCCAGTATGCATGGAGCCCACATTTGCTGGGGCTTAATTTAGTAAGCCCATTGCTTAAGCTTTTATAATAAACATAAATAATTTGTGTTAATAGTTGTCATTCACCTTTTTAATAGGCAGGGCATAGTGGTTTGCCCACCACCCTTGAAGCTGCCTAAATATTTATGAACAGTCCATTGAAAACAACATTTCCATTGCAAATGAATGAAAATATGTTGAAGATGAATCATCCTTTTTCTCCAGCTTCTCAGAGGCTAATCAGACCAATCTCAACTCAAATCTCTCTTAGAAATACTTTGGAATAATGAATTGGAATCTAAAATTGAATGTCATTTTCAGGAAGCTGGGATCTAGATTTGATTTAGCCTATAAAAGAAACAGAATTAAGTATAAAATAAATCCTGATAGGAGTATTTCTTAAGTCTTAGGAAATTTAATTCAATAAGCATTTAATTTTATTCTTCCAATGGGAGCTAGTTTAATAAGATTAAATTGGATGTGCACTGAAATAAAACTGTTGTGTAGAAAAGAGTGAGGAAACTTTGTCCTTGGATGTGCAGAGGGATTTCCATTGCAGCTGCTTATGAAACAGCAATTTCTGCACACAATTAGGAAAATACATGTGTTCCTGTGTTTCCCAAGATGAAGAGATTCTGTCCATGTCTCACCAACAGTCCTGGTATCTGCAGTGTATTTTGCACCTGTACCATATCAAGAGCTTTCATAGATGCATAGATTCCTAGAATGGTTTAGGTTGTAAGGGACCTTAAAGATCATCTAATTCCAACCCCCCTGGCATGGGCAGAGACACCTTCCACTAGAGGCAGCTGCTCAAGGCCTCATCCAGCCTGGCCTTGAACACTTCCAGCCTTGCTCCTGGGAAATGTATTTAGTGAATCCATACATTCAATAGAGGGAATTGTTTCAATTTTTATTTTTTTTTTAATTTGGAAAATTTCCTCTGCCATTTTTTATCTGCTTTGAAGTATCTTCTTTTGAAGTGTGTGGACCTCGCTTTTCTTGGCCCATGGATGGCCAACCTGAAAGTCTGATCCAATCAACATGGTGGTCTTACTTTTGCCATAGGCTTCAGTTTCTCCAGGTTATCTGTGTCCTGTAGATGGGCTGAAGTCCCAGCAAATGCAGTGTCCTGCATGCTTGGTGCCTTGAGGCAGTCTGCCAGGTGTAAAGAGTCCTGCTATAGCAGAACCATGTACAGGTGCTCTCCCTAAATGATAAATCTGACTCTCCAGTTGAGAACTGCATGAATGTGGTTAGGCTGTGAACAGGGTCTTTGTGGTCTGGGACAGTAATTTGCTTGTCTGCACACTAGCACTTACTGGAGACTTTTGTTTTGCAGTAAAAGTTTGTAAGGCCAATTTCTAATCATACACAATACAGATATGGCCCTCAGTTACTTGGGAGGAAAAAAAATGTACAGCATTGTCTTTTTTTGTGTATTAATCTTTATAGTGGCAGACATCTGAATATGAGAGGAAAAGAATAATCTTACAAAATGACTCACCAGTACTAATCCATCTGGAAGGAATCATTTCCACAAGACTCTAAAGCTGTTTGTTAGATAATTCCTTGCACTGTTCTCAGATATGTCAATAGCTCAACTGGAGTGCTACCAGGAGTCTTGCAGATTTGCCTGCAGTAGGCCATGTGGACAAATTCTATATGCCTAGTAAATAACTTAGACCTAAAGCTTTTCTGCTTCCATGGTAGGCTAGAGTTCTGTTTCCCATCAGACCTTAAAGGGAGATTTCTGAACAAATGTAGGAAATATTGTGGCACCTTCCAGGTGAATACATCAGAAAACTTCTTACAAGCTTTTGGGCATACTTAAAGCCATACACTGTGGTGAGGTCCTGGAAGAAGCACTTGAGACATCATGTCTCTCCAGGTTATTCTTCTCACTGATATTTCTTGTCCTTGGGGAAGCATGGTTAGTTCCCTTGTTTGGCTGGAGCACAGTTAATTTCTGTGTGAATTGGCCTTGGTCTTGTCAGTAACCCTGAGACAGGGATGCTCCTGCATACCCTTCCATCCTCTTATTTGGCATAGAATCATAGAGTGGCTTAGGTTGGAAGGGACCTGAGAGATCTGCTCCAACTCCCCTGACCTCTCAACTAAACTCAGCTGCTCAAGGTCACATCCAGTCTGGCCTTGAACACCCTCAGGGAGGAGGCATCCACAGCCTCCCTGGGCAACCCATTCTAGAATCTCACCACCCTCGTACTGAAGAACTTCTTCTAAGATCCAGTCTAAACCTACTCTCCCTCAGCTAAAATAATCAGAATTTGCATCTCAGGGGAATAGATCTGGCAAAAGCAGTGTAGATTTAAGCAGTTAACTGCCTGTTAGCTCCTTCTTTGGAATATTGTAAAGAATAAGGCTGAAATCAGGTCAAGAGGAGAACCAACCTTTGATGTTGAATGATGTAATTTAACTAGAAGGCCTCTCAAGGTTTTTTTCAATTTTTATGGATCCCTAATACTTAGACCCTTTACAAAACTTGTGCTAAAACTGGAAGTTCTCATAACATTTTTATTCCTGCTTCAGACCAGGTCACTCGAGGCCTCATCCAACATGGACTCCTAAACCTCCAAGGAGGGAGCATTCACCACCTTCCTGAGCTATGAATTTATAAATAGCCATTTTTAGATTTGCTGGGTTCTGCCTCTTATGTGAAATGATAAATGTGTGACATTTATTTCAAGCCTTTAAAGAGAATTGTGAAAATCTTTTGTAATAGATCTTTCTGTGAGGCTTTTTGTTGAGGCTATTAGGAAGATTCTGGAACAGAATTGTAAGATCAGAGAGTTGGATGGAAATTAGCATAGATTTTTTTGAAAGCTTGAAAAGAATATAATTTAGAGCAAGCATTTTTGCACATCTCAGGCCCAATGTAGTTTTTAGGGAATAAAGAATAAGCGAAAACTACAGAATTTGGTGCATTTACCAGTCTAAAACTTAAATAGTGAGCAAAAATTTCTGAAACAGTGGGGACAGTGAATATACAGCCAGAAGTGATGACTGCAATGTAGAAACAGAAAACAGAAGCCAGTTTGGGGCACCCATTTACAGATCTCTTAATTATGTCTAATTTGTTTATTTAAATAAACGTGTCTTTCTGTTTGGATTCATATCTGTAAATTGACCCCAAATGCTTCAAGGATACAGTAAAGTTCTGTTCACAGCTTTAAAGGCTGATGGGAGGCTGGTTTGGAAATTTGGCTGTATAGATTAACATTCCAACATGTTTTTCAAATCATGGACATTTTTTAAGTCTACGCCAGCTCAGAGTTCCCAGGGCTCGAGCAGTTTCCTTGTGGTTTCTAATTGGAAAACTCACAGAAAATCAGATTCTTTATCATAAAGGCAAAGGTGTAGTTTGTCATAAAAATGAACATACAGAGCTTTGGAGAATCAGACTTACCTGGAGTGAGTTATATGTTGAAAACATTCAGAAAGAATTTCACGTCTGCCTAAAATTTGTCTTTGTTAAACATCTGGAAATCCAAAAAGTGAACAGATAAAGCATCTGAAAAAGTTATCTCTTCCTTTAGACCTCATAGATCTTTATCACAGTCTTCCTTGACACTTGGCTCGTGTTAGGTAAAGCAGCATTTGGAACTAATCTTGCAGAGGGGGCTGGGAGCCCCACACTCTGCCTTACACTTTAAAAGGTCAAAAAGTGTGAGGTTGATCATTGAGAGAAAAGCAGGAGGAATAGGCAGGAGAGGCATGACTGGGATACAGCAGTATAGCCAGAGTTACAGTGACACTGAGGGATTTGTTACTCTGCCAGTGAAATGCTATCCATGATCATTCTATAGACTCATAGATTCAGGAATGGTTTAGGTTGGAAGGGTCCTTAAAGATGGTCTAGTTCCAACCCACCTGCTATGGGCAGGGACACCTTCCACTACACCAGGTTGCTCAAAGCCTCATCCAACCTGCCCTTGAGCACCTCCAGGGAGGCAGAATTCACAGTCTCTCTGGGCAACCTGTTCCAGTGCCTCTCCACCCTCACTGTAAAGAATTTCTTCCTAATCTCCAATCTCAATCTTCCCTCCTCAAGCTTCAATCCATTCCCTCTACGTCCTAGCACTACAAGCTTCCTTTGGGTACTGGAAGTTTGCTCTAAGGTTGTCATCTCTTTAGGCTGAACAGCCACAGCTCTAACAGCCTGTCCCCATAGGGGAGGTTCTCCAGCCCTCTGATCATCTTCTTGGCCACCCTCTGGACATGCTCCAGCAGCTGTTAGGCTGAGAGCACCAGGATTGGAGACAGTGGGCAGGTAGGCTCTCAGCAGAGCAGGGAGGCAGATTCCCCTCCCTGTACTGCTACTGTCCCCGCTTTAGATGCGGCCCAGCACACAGCTGCCTGCCGGGCTGCAAGCGACCATTGCTGGCTCGTGTTGAGTTTTTCATCAACTGACACCCTCAAATCCTTGCCCTCCAGACTGCTCTCAAAGGACTCCTGGCCCACCCTATGTTTGTGGCTGGCATTGCTCTGACCCAGGTGTAAGAAATATGTTGGTTATTTGAACTGCATTACACTATGCTGTAAGGGAAAGTGTGGAAACATCTTTCCATAGGAGATTTTAGCACCCATTATGTGTTTTGATGGACTTCAGCAATTCAAGCTGCAATGTTCTAAGCATTGCCCTTAGCTTGGGATCTTCTGGAATAGTTAAGGGGAAAAAGTGATTTTTAAATTTCTGAGACTAAAATGAGTTGTTTTCGCCAAAATTTAATATTTTTCATATTTAACTTTATTTTGAGAGAATCCTATCCCCCTTCAAGAATGTGATGTTTGATAAGACGTGATTGTGGGCTTATGCTTTCTGAAATGTGTCCTATGAAAATCCACTCAGATTTGCCCAGTTTATATCTCATGGGGAAATTGCTACTTATGTATGTAGCTGCCTTGTTCATTCACGTGTCGTGCAGTGTGACAACGAAATAGTTACAGGATCCTTTTGGTTGGAAGAGACCTCTAAGATCATCAAGTCCAGCAGTTAACCCAGCACTGCCAAGTGGCCACAAATGGCTTACTCAAATGCAATCCTCCTGTTTTTCTCATTAAATAACAACATAAATGAGGGAAATTTAGAAAGTTGGGTTCTTCAGCTAACTCTGCATTAATTCAGCTCCGGCTTCTTGTGGATGGAATGAGGACAAGCTCCTGGTCACATAGCAAAGATAAGGTTTCGTTTTTCTCGGAAAGAATAACTGTGAGAACTGCCCCATTCTGTTCTAAGTAGGTATCTAACAAATCTCTTGTGAAATGCCAATTTTAAAATCCCCATCTACATGTAAAGGTCTGAAAAGTAGAGTTCTGAGGGCTAAGTATGGAGTATTTGCTGAGCGAGAAGGAACTACTGAATCCCAGTCTTTGCCCTTGGGGCTTGTTTTTAGGAACACTGCAAGGAGGACTCTGCCATGGCTTACCCTAGTGTGTCTGTCTTAGTTTCTCTGCTTATAAAATTTTAGAATCATAGAATGGGTTTGGAAAGGACATCCAAAGGTCATCCAGTCCAACCTCCCTGCAGTGAACAGGGACATCCTCCACTAGATCAGCTTGCTCAGAGCCTTGTCAAGCCCGACCTTGAATGTCTCCATGTACGGGGCCTCAACTACCCCACTGGGCAACCTCTTTTGGTGTTCAATCACCCTCATGGTGCAGAACTTGTTCCTAACATCCAATCTGAATCTCCTTTCATTTCAAACCATTGCCCCTTGTCCTGTCACTGCCTGGCCTTTGGAAACAGTCCCACTGCAGCCTTCTTGTAGGCATAGATACATTACAGGGTTAGATGTTGGACTAGACAGGGATTGGACTAGATGGCCTCTAGAGGTCCTTTCCAAACCAGTGCATTCTATGATGTGAAAATAAATTTATAAACTGCCTCAAGAATTTGGACTACAGTGACTTAGTCCTGTCCTCTGCTATTTGGCAAAATCAGGATCTGAGATCTGTTTAAGGGAGTTCTTTGTTGCTAGCTTCCATTAGTTGATCCTCATCTGCTCTCCAATGGAAGGTTCTTGGTTGTTGGTCTCTGTGTGTTACTCAGCTGCCTAACAGCCAGTGTCTCACAGGTGGCCTTCTAATTCTGGCAGACATTGTGATATTGCCTCCATATGCTGAAATGGGCATGTGACTTGACTACATTCAAATCAGTTACCAATCAAATAATCAGATGTGCTTAAGCTGGTGAATGAAGACTTCTGAGTATCCCAGTTGTCTGGTGCTTTGTATGTGGATTGAATTGTCTCTTGTATTCCTTGGCTTTCTAACACATTGCTGGGCGTGGGAGTTGAAGTGTTTCTGCTTTTCATAACTATTTATTTTTTTGCATGATAACCAGGGTTTTCATCTTTTGCTGTGTGACCAGTAAGCTATGTCATGGACAGAGCACTTAGAAGAACAAAGCCATGAGCACGATTTTAACTTTTTTAAAACTACATTGTTGTTCTTTAAGCTTGTTCTCCACCTATGCTTACTTTTAAGAAGTTAAAACTAATGCTACGTGGAAGAAGTGGGAGAATGTGTTCTGCTTTGACATTAATAGCACGGCTAAACCATTCATTTAGTTCTGTATTTATTTTAACATTGTGTTCTATATGTTGATATAAAGCCCTGATGATGTTAATTATTTTCCTTGGCGTATCATAAATTCCAAAGTGATCACAAATGCTTTCATAGAATCTAGCAAGTTGATAATGAGTGATTTTTGGCTTTGGAGATCTCTTCAGTGATTACGTAGGGTAAAAATGTGGTCGACACATGATCTTTAAACTTGAAACCCAACCTGCTATTCCATTAAAATGACATCTCTCTGCAGTACTTCTGTGACAGTGCAGATGTATTTCACTGAAGGACGATGTTTTGCCAGTTATGAAGTGAACTGCTTAAGGCTGCTTTCTTTGTTGTAAGTGCGATGTCATTTTTCATTAATCTGGGAGCTGTTCCTGCTTCCATGACTGTTGAAAAGTTTGGAGGTCTTTATTGATGTCTCCTAAGCCTTCAAAATTTCCATCTTGGGTTTTTGGTTTTTAGCCCAAGTTGTGGGCTTCCCAGTTTAGGAGAGGCAGGGGTCTGCTGGAGATAGTCCAATGGAGAGCCTTGAGGATGACTGGGGGACTTGAGCATCTCCCCTATGAAGAGAGACTGAGAGGCCTGGGGCTGTTTAGTGTGGAGAAGAGAAGGCTGAGGGGAGATCAAATCAGTGTCTATAAATATCAGAGGGGTGTGTGTCAAGTGGAGGGAGGCAATCTCTTTTTGGTGGTGCACAGTAATGGGACAAGGAACAGTGGATGCAAACTTCAGCATAGAAGATTTCACCTCAACATGAGAAACTTCTTTGCAGTGAGGGTGACTGAGCCCTGGAACAGGCTGCCCATGGGGATTGTGGAGTCTCCTTCTCTGAAGGCTTCTGAAACCCACCTGGATGCATTCCTGTGTGGACTGCCCTAGGGTATACTGCTTATGGCAGAGGAGTTGGACTCTGGAGGTCCCTTCCAACCTCTAATATTCTGTGATTCCATGATTTTTTTTCAGGATTTTAACTCTTGTGACTTCAGGAGGGCTGAGGGAGGATTGTATGTGTCTGCTTTGTATTTTATTAAATTTTATTATTTTATTTCAGTTTTTTTTGCAGTGGGAAATGCTTCATTTAAAATTCTGTGTACGTATTTCCACATTCAGAGTTCATCTATACATTTTGCATATGCATTTAACACATTCTTTTGATTGTTGGTACTGTTGTTCTATTTGGAAGGTGTTCTCCTCCATAGTAAGTGGGGTAGGGGGGAAACAAAAACTTGGGCCCACCTTGCCAAGGAGTTTTACCTTTCAGGTAATGTCTGTTACCTTTCATTTAATGTCTGCTTCATATTCATCCATACTTTATGGCCATTCACTAAACCTGGATTTTGGCACTACAAAGCAGTTGCAGCTAAACTTAATTTTCCTTTGCTGAAATGAGTTCCTGGGACACCACCTCTGTGATTTATAAATGAGACCTAAAATATTTTAGATTTGAGTTCCTGAAGAATTCATAGCAGCTGAATAAGTGATGATTGGCTGGGGTTGTTGTCACTCCGTGGTGA
Source organism: Ramphastos sulfuratus (assembly GCA_013399055.1). Lineage (NCBI taxonomy): Eukaryota > Metazoa > Chordata > Aves > Piciformes > Ramphastidae > Ramphastos > Ramphastos sulfuratus. Next base: position 381,720 of record WBNM01019629.1, read on the forward strand.
GGTGAATTGTAACAGCTCAGTAAGAGTAAGGTCTTGTAGCAATGAACTTCAGTTCACTTAGGTTTAGCAAATTCATGAGACATAAGGAGCCAAATCATATTTACTGAGAAGATTGTGGCAGAAATTATCTTTTCTATTCCCTATCCTAATTATTATAATTATTCAATGTGTTAAATATAATTATTATATGCAATAAATTGTATAGATTAATAGTATATGTATATAATATATAATTATACTATAATGATAATTTTTTATAAGGGGGAAGAGGCCTTTTTAAAGAATACCTGAGCAAAATGAAGGTAGAATTTAGGAAGTAACAGAATAAGTCTGTGGTCAGTAGCAAGGTTGTACACAGACCAAATTGTACACAGTTCTGAAACAGATGCAGGTTCTGTTTAGCTGATTTATTATATATATGAATGCATAGCATCTAGACCCTACTACAAGCAGATACTGAGGTCTACATAGTGTAGTTTGCATCTCTCTTTTTATTAATGTAGGTCATCAAGTGCTTACCTAACTGTAACCCTCTTCCATAAGAACATTGCAAATCTTTTTCCCTTAAATTCAGTTGCAAGTGACAATTATCAGTTCAAAGAGGGGAAGTACAATTAGGAATCTTGAAATCATGTCTCAAGACTGATATACAAAGATGAGGCTTTTAACATGTATTGATTCACCCTCCTTTTTGGAAAACCAGTCCAAAAATTACATTTTTCCATGTGATTTCAGAGCATGGATGTAAGAGAGGCTCTTTTGGGTTTCCAAGTGAACCTGACAGCATTTTTCCAGGATTGCATCATATGTTTCACTCACACTTTCACATCCTGCATTAAACCACATGCATGCACATCAACAAGACAAGATTGTAAAAGGAGTGTGACTGGGGAATTGTTTTCATGATACTTGATAGGAGTAATTGCAGCCACTGCTGTTTCAAAGCAACTGTGGTTATACTACACTATGTCAACAAAAGTCACTTTTGCCATATGGAAACCTAATTACTTCAGAACGATCTGTTAGAAAGCACTTTTGAGATAGTCAGGCCATTTATACCAATCAGTAAAAATTAGTTCTGCATTAAACCTTTCTTAAATAAAAACTTTCATGTGTTACAGGTTGAACATTGCAGTGACGGCTTTGGAACCATACAAAAAGTGGACTTTATTTAAAAGGTGGTAGAGAAATTTATTAGGTGATTAAAAAAATAGGAGTATTTCCCTGTGATAAACCTGTTGGTGCTGTCCTTGAATGGAGAGGAGGTGTTTTGCTGTTCAGCAAGACCCTAATATTGTGGGAAATGGGATGAAATACGAAATGCTACATTTTAGTGAGATCATGTGATGCCAAGGATATTTATCTCTGTCGGACTTGTTTCACAAAATCACTTAAAGATTTGGGGTTTTTTGCTTCAATAATGTAGGATTTCCCCCTTCTATAGGCCAGGGCATTCCCTCCTCTTAAATTTGGATGTTTGTCACTTATGAGTTGTCTGCATAATCAGACATTTTTTCTGTCACTCACTGAGACACTAGAGAATATCCCAAGTTTTGATTCATTAAGTGGAATAATTCTATACCTAGGCTCTTACTATTTGCTGTCAGTAACTTCTACTGCCAAAATGTGCTTTTAAAAAACATTCTGATCTTTGTAAAAGAAATGTTGCAAGCTCTGTGAATGTCTGAGCTTCACAGCAAATCTAGTTTGACTGATGTGTTTAAAGGTCTGGTTTAGTTGTCAAGGTGTAGCAGCATAATTTATGGATAGTCCATTATGTACATCAGTTTTAGATGGTTTATTTGCTGACTGTTGCCTAAATTTCTGACACCTAAAGCATCTGTTCTGAATTGCTTTTCTTGAAATAATTTCTATACTCAGTCCTTACAATCCACCTGAATCATAAGAAATAACATATTTAGGACCAGGTTTCTCTGTGTTAGTAGTGGGGAGCAGCAATCACCCAGTGGAAGACTGGAATTTTCTGTGTTCCTGCCAGGCATCACGATATGCCCTTTAAAAGAAAGGTGGTGCAGGTTGTCCTGGCTATCTCCTTGCTTCAAGCTGCTTTTGTACTGCCAGGGGCATCTGTGACAAGGAGTAGCTCCTGTTCTTCAGGGCCACTGCTTTAGCATTGCTCATGCCCTGTGGGCTCAGGGCCGAGTAGAGCAGATTGGTTGTGCCTGCATGGAGCCCAAATCTCCCCTGAGTGCCAGATGGCAGCCACCAGCCATATAGCACAATATCGCGTTATTTTTTTGGCTGGGGCTGTTTCAGGGATTATAAATAGTTTTGGTCTTGGAGAAGCCTTGCTAGTTTTCAGCAGAGGAAAACTTGAGAGCAGAGTAATATATAGGCACTGTGGAAAATTCAGAGAGGAGAACTGAATAGTAAACAGGGAGGTGACACAATTTGACACTGCAGGTCTGCTTTCACACAAAAAATAACTGCAGCTTTATCTCCTTTTCCATGCTCTCTGAAGTACCTTATGTACCAGTCTGCAAGGGTCAGGAGTACTGGAGCTGGCTTCTTGTCATCTTATGCCTACCACAGTGCTGCTAATCCATTTTAAGGGCCTCCAGAATTTGTGCTCTAATTTAGACATAATCATTGTGAAAATTCCAAAAGAGTACAGTTTTGTCAGCTGTAATTTGTTTGGTCTCCTTGCACTGACTGGTTTAACATCCGTGTATCACTTCAGATGCTTTAGTCCAAACAGAGGTATTAGGGGCAAAGAATTTCATTCCATTTTGATTTGAACTGTGTTAAACCAATTTGTAGCTGCTGCTAATTTGGTTCGGTGAGAAAATGACTAAGTAGCTGCTATGTACAGCTGATGTTTTATGCAATTAGATTAAGATACAGTGCAATGAAATGGAACCTCTTGGGTCTACTCAAAGGACAGAGTTGACTATAAACTGGCTGTTTGATTCTGAAAAGACTGATGTCACTGGGACACTAAAAAACCCAGAATAGTTGCTGTCAGGACCTGAGGGAACCAAAGTAGTGCAACAATTGTGACCAACCCCCCTTGGGACCTCAGCCTATGCTCTCTGCACATAGCCCAGGAGCTCTCTTTGGAAGCATCACTTTTTCCTGAGCCATGTTGTGGATTCATCTTCATCCTTGCTTCCTGCTGGCTGGGCTTTATGGCTGAAGTCTCAGCTTGTGCCGTAGCCTTGCATTTAGCCTTGTCTTCTGCCGTTTCTGACATGTCTTTCTAGACAAACATTAGACCTGACTTGTAGCCTCATTTTGTCACAGGACAGTTGGCCAAAGCTGGTATGTCTCCAGCAGTGCCCTGCTTGGGTGCTTTGAGACTGCACTGTTGCCCATGGGGGCTGCCACCGCATCTACTGGAGTCACCCTTGGCTCGTGGCTTACCTTCCCTTGTGGAGCAGCCCAACTCTGGCTGCTCCCTGCCTGTTTCCAATCTCATCTCACGCTGCTGTCAGCCAGTCGAGCATCCCTGCCCACACTGCTTGTTCCTCTTCTGCACTGGAGGAAGTAAGGTCAGATTAGACCTTTGCTGTGGAAATTATTTTGAGGAAGGAACTTCTTGAAGTTGTTTTTGCCACGTTTTGTGTAAGGTTGCGGTAGACGATCATGACACAAAAGGGTTGTTTTTACAGCGTTTCTTCAGTCGCAGGCTGGACTGGGTGACCTTCCTCCAGCAGGCTGCCAGAGAATTTGGTGTGACTGCTTTTTTAACAGAAGCAAGTGCTCTTTTAAGGCTATTAGACTTGTCCAATTAAAATCTCCTGAGAAGGGATATGGAGGGGCGGGGGCAGAGGTGGCCAAATGCTGTGTTATTTTTTCCTAAAGGCTGTAAGCCACAGGAGGAAGCAGTCTGTAGAGGATAATGAGAATTTGCCTCAGGTTCAGATGCTCATTGTTTCTTTGAAAAAGTTCATGTGGTGTGGGAAGAGTGCTAGTCTAGAAATGTGTCTAGTGCTAACAGCATTCTCAGTTGCTTGCTTGCTTTGCTTGGATTTGGTTTTGGTGGGTCTGTGAGGGATGTAGATTTCCTCTTTGACAGATTCACAGAATGCATTGGGTTGGAAGGGACCCTCAAAGGTTATCTTGTTCAACCACCCTGCAGTGAGCAGGGACACCTCCAACTGGATCAGGATGCTCAGCGCCACATCAAGTCTGATCTTGAATGTCTCCAACCACCCTGCTGGGCAACATGCTCCAGTATTTTACCACTCTTATTGTGAAGAACTTTTTCCTAATGTCCAACCTAAATCTACCCTGCTCCTTGTCCTATCACTACAAGCCCTCCTAAACAGTCCTTCTCTAGCCTTCCTATAGATCACCTCCTCCCTCTTTCCCCAGGCTCAGGTATTGATATACTTTATCAATTGCATCTCCTCTGACCAAACACTGAAACCCAAGATTGCAGTGCTAATGTTCCTGAGAGGCTAATAATACTGATGCAGCTGTGAACTTCACATCCTGTAGCCCATCTCAGTGCTTTCGAAAAGACTTTGTGGTTGACAACTTCATGCTGGTAAATTCGCTTAATTTGGTTGGAATTCTTGAATGGACAATGAAATACATTGGTGGCAGTTACCCATCTATGCAAACTGTATTTTAATATAATTAAGACTAGCATGTATCCATTATCTAAACAGAGAACTTCTATTTTTCAGACCTTACCAGTACGGAAGATTCCATGCAAAGCCAATGCTCCTTCAGGGTCTTTTTTTGCACGGGACAACACAGCAAACTTCTTATCCTGGTGCAGAGATGTAGGGGTGGATGATACCTGCCTGTTTGAGTCAGAAGGTTTGGGTATGTACTTGTTTACATAGTAGCTGCCTATTTTAATAACTTCCTGTGTTTTGCCTTGAGAGACAGAATAGCTCTCTTAAGAGATCCTGACTCCAAATCTGACCTGTGTCTGACGTGTTAATTCTGTCACTTACCTGAAGCATGAACAAATAAAGGACACATCACTTAAAACTCATTTAAGCTGATTTTGAGAGGAGCTTAAATGAGACAAAAATCTTGCTGTGATTTCATGCATGAAGATGATTTCTTGATCATGGAATGCTGTTCCTTAGTTTGATGTTTAAGAAGGTGCTTTTCTCTTTCAGGAGAGCAAGATACAAGTGCATGTTCAGTTTGGCTGCAGACATTCATCTGCATTAGCTATTTGTGTAGACTCAATGGGTGGCTCAGGAGGAAAGAAAATGTGATTTTAAAATTTTTTTTTTTTTTTTTCTGTCCTATACTGACTTCCCCCCCCTCCCCCAGCTGATTCCCTTGTGCAGGTCTGGACAAAAATTACCTAACAGTAGTGCTTCAGGGTGTCCCATCAAAAGATTGGACTACTTAGGAAATCATCGTTTTAATAGAACGTATTATTCGTTATTTTAACTCTTCTCTCTTCAGGGGAAAACTTAGCTATCTTACCTTGAGAATTTGTTTCAGCCAAATACCATGGAATGAAGAGGATAAATTGTTTGCTATCTGAACTCAAACAGCAGTGTAAAGCAGTTGTGATGACTGACTGACAGCTTGGTTTCCATAGGCGACAAATGAACACACTGTACTGAATCAAGAGGCTTTTTTGTTCTGTTGCTCAAAAGGTCTTGTCTGCATTGCAACTGATCTATTCTTTTACAGCCTTGCTCTTCTAGCATGACTATATCTGAAGCTTTTTAAAAATTTGTTTGATCTTTTATACTGTGGAGTCTTTAAAATTGAATTAAATTATTTTATATCTCCAGAGGAAAATGCTTGGTGGTGGAGAAATGAGTATGACACAGGTGACACAGTGTGGAGGATATACCTATTGTCTCTGTTTTGTTAATTAAATCTTCACTACGAAGCTTTTACTGGACATGGTAAATCATGTGGGAGATGACCCATAAAATTTGAAGTGGTGAAGAAGTTGGGCATTGCCCAGGACAAAGAAACTTGCAAAGATAAGAAGGAATTGCACTAACTCTTTGCAGCTTAAGAGCATAGTGTTCTCTAAATTCTCTGTGTCCATGATGCAGATATTTTATAAGCTCCCTTTAGGTTTTTGGGCAGCAGAACCACACAGCTGTGGTAATTCAATTTATGGAAGTATTCTAGATGGGAGATTTGTGACTATGGTGCTCAGTTGTGTAATCCTTGAAGAAAGCTCTTTTTGGCCAAATAGTAAGAATGGTAAGACTTTGCATGATTGCTTTAGTTCAGTGAAGTCTGAACTCTGTCGGTAACGTCGTGTTGTTGGATGATTATAGGATTTGGAACCAAGGAATATTCTGCGTCTCTTCTATGATAGAGTCTACTCAGCAAGAAAAGGGTTTGCCACTGAGTGTGCCAGCATGCTAATGTGTGTGTTTGTTTTGGAAGGTGTTGGATGATGTGGTTGTACTCCTGTTTTGTGCTCGTATGTTCTGTAACCGCGCGCGTACACGCAAAATGCAACATGGTCTTCTTTTGATGCAATTGACTGAGTTTAATGGGCAGTTTCCCTAAAGAAAAGCACTTAGTCTTTTAGTGGAAGTGATAGACTTAGCCTTGAGCACCTCTGATCTCCATTCTGATAGTATTTGGTTTAAGTTTTATTTAAAAAAAAACCACCTCAAAGTTGACTGCTTAAAAATATTTTATGCACAAGGCATTTATACTCCAGTTTACCTAATTCTGCATTATGAAATGAGAGGATTTGCACCCTTCTTTCTCAGTGACACATTTACAACTTGGAACAGTATATTAACATTTTCATGCAGTTGCATCAGAATAAGGCTTTGTCCTGTCTTTCACAGCATTTTACTAAACAACTCATAATATTACTGAATATGTCTCACTTTGAGGACTATAGAAGCATTCTGGACACTGCGTTGTTATTGCCATTGGGTTAGCATTTTAAATTCATGGATTCCAGTAAATTCTTAGTGTTTAGATAATCTCTGTATTAATTCTAGATTACTTCCTTAGTATCCATAGAGCTACTGTGTTTGAAACCTTAATTGTTTTGGGGCTTCCATAAGTGATAGTGCTGAATTGGGGGATGGGGGAACACAACTCCTTGATTTAAGTATGTGGTGGGATAACTCTTTGACTCAGAAGCAAGGATATGTTTGGGAGAAGTCAAGAGTAAATGTTGTCAAAACAGTGTTTTAAAAAATACAAACAGCAAACCAAACAAAACCAACCAACCAACCAAAAAAAAAAAAAAATCCAAAACCTAAGTAGCCAAATAAACCAGGAAACCTACTGTAGAATCAGAAAAAAAAGTAGGAGAAAGTGAAAGATGACAGGAGGAAGGATCAAAAGATCAACCTTTTGAAGACCTCTCTAATCATATATGAAAGTTCTGGTGGCAATTGGGATGGTATTTTGCTGTTGCTCCTGAATGTTGTTGGAAGAAATTACTTCAGCTCTATTGCATAGCTCCCAGCAGGAGGATCTGTATCAGGCTTTGCAATGGAATCACTGGTTCTGTTTTGTTTGGTTTCATACAAAGGTAGGATTATGAAACTCAGCAGTACCCTAGAGATCAGGCAGTAAGTATTTTAGAATAGCACCTAGTTAAGGGTGGGTTTGTGTGTCTAGTATGTATATATCATAATTCTATGTATAGATGGGGACAGTAATAGTACTTACCTCATGGAAGTGTTAGAGGAAGTTTCAGTTTCGCTTACTTGAATTCTTCACATCATACAGTAGTAGCACTCCTGTGGAGTGCTAATAGCAGCCTTCCAGTAGCTAAAGGAGGCTACAGGAAGGCTGCAGAGGGACTGCAGCAACAGGATGAGAGGCAATGGTTTGAAATGAGAGAAGATCAGATTTAGATTGGATGTTAGCAACAAATTCTGCACCATAAGGGTGGTGGAACACTGGAACAGGTAGGTAGTTGAAGCCCCATGCCTGGAGATATTCAAGGTAAGGCTGGACAAGGCTCTGAGTAGCCTGATCTAGTGGATGATGTCCCTGCTGGCTGCAGGGGGATTGGATTAGATAACCTTTGGATGTCCCTTCCAATTCAAACTATTCGATGATTCTATGCTTCAAAGTGCTTCAAAATGCCAATTAACTCATGTTGTATGAGTAAAACTAAGAAAGGAAGTGTGTGTAAGCTTTCTTTTTCAGTTTTCTAGGTGCAAAGAATGTATAAAGGCAGCTTTTTTCAAAAAGATTATTAATAGACTTTTGAGATTTCTGAATATTGAGTTCTTCCACTTATTGTAGAATAGCACCAGGCAAAATATTTAAAATAAGTACTTGGAAATCAAACACGAATGTTTGGGACCAAGATAGGTGTGGTCTTGTGGCCTTCACTCTATATCCTGACCAATCTCTTGCAAGATGATGTAGGCCATTAAACAGTTGTATTTGGAGAAAAGAATTGCAAATCTAAATTATTTCCAGTGGGTATTGCAGTATACAAAAGCACACTTGTTTGTCTCTGAAGTTCCCAAATACATATGCTGGTATAGTCCTCAGGAATGCTAACATTTTCTTGTTAGAAGCACTGTGTCACTGTGTCCTTATCAGATGAGCAGACGTTTGCTTTTGTGCCTGGTTATTGCCTGCACAGCTCTTCATCCTCTAACAATGATTCCACTGTGTCACCCTGCTCCGTGTGAAATGCATGAAATGTGCCTAGATTATGTTGAGTCAGATTTGCTAAAGGACTTTGAATTTTCTTTGGGAAGACTAACTTTAAACATTGACAGAAAAATATTTTACCTTTCTTAAGCTAATCCTCTGCCAGTTCTGTTTATGGATCCTTCTGGCTAAATAAATAAATATATTAGTTGAGCTTCTGCTTTTCTCCTCTGCTCCAAAGTCATTCAGATGTGCATATGTGTGGATTGCAGTTCAGAGGTATTGAACTCCCTTTCGCTATTCCAAAACTGATTTATTCCATTTAGATTTTGAAAGATTCCTTATTTCTCAAAAGTTTTGGTTTTGGGCAGTAAGACCAAAACAGCAGAATGCAGTTCTAGGCTCATGGGTATAACACTTTTCAACAACACTGATTACTAGCAAAGGATAGTTTTCATTTTTCATTAAATTACTGTGTTGTGGCAAGGAAGACTGAGTGTCCCAAGTCTGCATCTTTTATCTTCTTGAAAACAGATGGCTGAAGAATACAAATACTTTTCCTAGTGCAGTGGCATTTTAGTTTTCATGCTCTGCAGTTTAACTTCTGGAAATATGTTTGGATGAGCTTAGGGAGGAAGAATAATAAACACTAAGAAAAGTTACTGAGGTAAGCATTCAACTCACACAACTCACTGTACATTTATTCAAGTCAGAGGAGCTGGAAATTAAGGTTGCAGAAGCTGAAAACTTGCTCCAGGGTGTTAGTTATTTAAAGATGTTTTTGTCTGTGGATTCTCCTTCTGAGTCTCATATACACAGTGCAGGCCAAAGCAGTCACTTTCAGAGCTTTAACTAGACATTGAAATATCTTTTTCAGGTATGCTATTTTTGCCTCCAGGCATTTGAGTTAGGTGAGTTCGTAGATAACCAAATGTTTATACAGTAGATGTCTTCACTGTAACTCATTAAAACCAAATAAATTTTGTTAGTTTCTTTTTTTTTTCTTTTTCCTTTTTTCCTAATTTGTAGAAATATTCATGAAATTGTTTTTTTTGGTGTCAATTCAATCTGAAGTATAAGGTGCAAATCTTCTGATAATTGTGGGAATTTCTAAAACCTGAACTTTATCCACCACATGAAGATTTTACTGCAATAAGAACACAACAATGTACTGATTATACCTTTTTTCTAATTTTTTTTTCTTTTCTTCTTTTTGTTTTCCTTTCTTCTTTTTGGACTTTTTGGAGACTTGATTATGCAACAGCCACAGACCTTTCCTCATTTATTGATTTTGCTTACATATTTTGCTGGACTTCTCTACAGAGCATTGCTTGTCTGAATGGGAGGGAAGAGGAGGAATTACCTTGGATTATTGTGACAATTCTTAATGAGAAATTAATCCTATGTTACAGCTGCTTCCTAAAGCTTAAAACATACAGGTCTTGTGTGGAATCCAGGCATGAATATTTCCATGTATGTGTGTATGTACAGGAGAAAAGTGTTTTATTTGGATTCTTTTCTATGAAGAGCTGAATTGCTAAAGTATTCTAGTTTTGTGTTTCTTTTAAGAGTAGATGTATAACAAGTTCAGTACCAAATTTATAATAAGATGTAAGTTTACTAAAGCCATTTTGTTATTTATGTAATGTTTAAATAGGCTGAGAAAAATACTGATCTAGAGAATAGGAATTCTTATAGTCCATAGATATAAAATAATCACTTTGGTGTTATTAATTTATTTCTGACATTTTACTACTTTTAATGTTCTGCAAAGCTTTTGATTGTTTTTCACTTGTTACAAACTGCTTGAACATTACCAAACAGCCCAAACAATTACACAGTGATTTAAGTTTAGAATGGTATTTTCCAAGGAACTAAAGGATTAACTAAATGGTAACTTCCCAAATCATCTGCACTGAGAACTACTCCTCAATCCCATCCTTTTTATTCCAGTAAAACTCCAGTGCAAGCCAAAGAAAACCAAGTTTTGTCTGAGTCAAGAGTAACAGATGTTGATGATTAGATTCCAGTCATCACTAAGACCTTTTAAATACCTTTTATTTATAAATGTCTTCCATCTTAATTTTGCTTTACCAGTTCTCCACAAGCAGCCAAGAGAAGTGTGCCTTTGTTTGTTGGAACTTGGAAGGATTGCAGCAAGGTAGGTGAACATACTTGAAGAATGAAGGAATATTTACATTCTTGACAGCAGTGGCTATTGAGAGACTTACTAAATCACCACATCTCAACCTACCTTTTATACTCATTAGGTTGAAGGAGAGTGCTTGTCTTGATGTCACTCAAGAATCTCTTGTGGGCAGTTGTTAATCAGTATAAGGAAGTCTGTACCATCACCTCAGTGAAGGTACTTGCTGGGTATCCACATATTAAGGAGGGGAAAGGGTTTAGAATTGTGTTCTAAATAAAGCTTTGAGCTGCTTCTCTTTCTAACAGTCAGACCTCTCTATAAGCAACTGAGATTTCATTAACTTAATTGGTGATAAATTGATCCTAATATGACCTAAATCTAACCTAAGCAACAGTGACTCTTACTTATTTCAATAAACTTCTCTCTGATTTTCACCAAGAGAAGCAATAGGAGAACTGAGGTAACAGTCTGTACCAGTGACATGGTTCTAGCCAGGATGGATCTGCAGTACCTTGTAGCATTATCTTGGTTGCCAGGACAACAGTGACTTTTGCTCAACATTCAAAATGACAGCAATGAATGTGATTTTTTTTTCCCCCCCCCCCCCTTTATGGAGATTTAACCAGCACAGCACAGAAGATTTGCTATGAAATATGTGGACAGTGGTGCTGCTGCATAGTTCTGTGTGTAAAGTGCAGCTGCATTCATCCATATGTATCAAATTGAGGTGCCTTGCTATTCTGAGGGTTAATTTCAGGTTTCCTTGTGGTTCCAATCAATGTGAAGGAGACTCCTGTTTATTCCTTGTGGAAGTTTCGTGCTTCCCCCAAGTTCACCAGACTAACTCAGCCAGCTGGAAGTGAAGGAATGAAGCTATATTTACAGTGTGGGACAAATATATAAGCATATATACACAATATATACAGATATTTACTGCTATATACAATTACATACAAGTTAAAAGTAACACAGAAATACAAAACCCCTCCTGAACAGCAGAACCACCCAGAAGGGCTTTCAAACCAACTCTCCTCCTTCTTTCCACCCCTACCCTTGTATCAGAAGCCTTACATGCAGGAGTGAGATTGGTAGTTAGAAGCAGAATAATTAGTTTGAGTTACACAGGTCCAGGCAGAGGAATTAGTGAAGCGAGCAGCAGCCAGACAGAGACTGACTGACTTTGTGTTTGTTGTTTTTATATCTCTCAGCAGAACAAATGAGTGATATAGATGTCACTGTTATTTTCTTTTCACAGCCAGTGATCTCATTTCTCTCATTAAAATATGTCAATTAGGTTCAAACCAGCACATTCATGCTTTGAGAAGTAGCATTTTCATGTTATATTCATGTCATTGATAGTCATGGCTTGTGAATGTGACGAGTAGAGATTTGTCTCTTGGTCATGCTTCAGAAAAGCTTTTGCTGGCACTGGAAGCTTGCCTGGGAATAGAGTTGGCCAGAAAGAGTAGCTCTCAGAAGTCTTAATGAAAATAGGATTGGGATTGAGGCACAAGGGAGCTAGCATATGACAGTGGCCTTTTAGTAAAATTAGAGAGCTGGACTGGATGGATGTGCCATAGAGTCAATGGGCAAACTGGTGTAAACACTTAGCTCAAAAAGTGGCAGCTCAAAGCCCAAGCACTAATAAAAACAGAATCACCTGATAAACTTTCCCAGATTTTAGTTGTTTATGAAAACAACACTTGGAGGTCATCTGTAAAATGTCAATATCTAAAATGGGCTGTTGTGCTCCAGCAAATACTGTACAGGTAGAAAGAGAACATTCATAAGAAAGGGAAGTGTGCTACAGGATGAAAATGAACATTGGCAGTAGGCAGGGGTATGGCAGTGGGTTGCACAGGTTCAGCATTCTCCCCAGGTATTTTAAAGTGAGAGGTTATATAATGGAAAACAGCTGAATTACTTTTTTTCTTTTCTGCAGAAAGAATGAAGTTCTTGGGTAACTATTGAACTCTGGGGGTGTTAAACAACTCCCATAGGTCTTTGGAAATTCCTTTTGAGCAATTTCAAGATCTTTCTGCTATTGTAGTCAGTTTTTCCTTGGTATAAATGGGAAGTGGTCCTCTACAAAGTCTATTGGAGATCATGTTACATCCAGTGCTGCTTCATCTGCAGTTATGAGAAGGCAGGCCAGAAAGGAGCAGGAAAGGAAATTCTCATCATACCTTCCAGAACAGAATTTGCACCTCTACCCCTCCCAGAAAACATGTGGCTTGTGCCATTCCAGTTTTCCAAAAACTTTTGCTTGGGTTGATACAATACATGGGAAAAAACCTTTTGTTTGTGTGTGTTTGTTGGATTTATTTTTCAACTCATCACCAGAGGAATTCAGAATGCTGAAAGTGCAGGGAACTTGAAAAGTCTGTCACAGTGGCAAAACTTGGAGAGTATGAAAAGCAGCAGAAGCAAAGAAGCAGCATTGCCTAGCATGGAAGAGTTTTATTTGATGAGCAAGGCTGCATGCAGGTGTAGGCTTAGAGCCCAGTGGGAATGTAATGATTTACAGCCTGTCGGCATCTGCAGACAGACAGGAAGTAAATGGATTGTATGTAAGTGCTTGCTTCAGTGTTGGCTGACTTTTCATCAGGCAAACTGCACCACTCAGAAGCCAATACAAGCACAGATTTTGTTCTTGGTTTTCATTGTATTAATTTCCTAGGCAGTAGTGTGACGAAATTAAAAGCTATCAGAAAGCCACAAAAGATAGGCTCTGTGTCTGTGCCCTTTCCTGTACACTTTTAACATTATTATGGTATTCAGTTGAATTTTTAGAACATATTTGTTACTGCTCAATATTTTAGTGTCCAGATCCTTACCTAGTCAGCTTAGTTCTGCCTCTGGGCTATGGACTTTTCTGCTGCAGGAGAAAATATGGTTTCATTTACACAAGTAATTTGCTGTAAGGAGCCTACCTGGCGTGATGACTTTTCCAAGCTGAAGTCCATCTCTGGAAAAGGAAACCTTTCTGTTTTTCTGGGTTTCATTTGGTGTTGGCAGAGAAAAAAACAAAACAAAAGGGAATTATTAATGATTAGGAAAAATAGGATGAGCTTCTAGACTTCTGACATCTGTCCAAGCTCGGCTGCTTGCTGTGAGATTCTGACTTCATCACTTGCCATAAAGCTTTCAAAAGCAGGCATTGTTTTAGCCATGCTCTCCAAGTCCTGTGTTTGAGATGTTTCAAGCCAAAGCTGCATGTATTTTGTTTTACTTGGAGCTACAAGTGTTTTGCCACTGTTGACAGAGAAAGGAAGATTGGCTGCCCAAAATTGTTTAGAGAAAGCATTAGCCACTTCTGAAAGATATTGGCCATGTCTCCATTTCTTTACTCATAGATTCAGTGCAGACCAGGATGACATTCAATCACTTCTCATCTGGATTTCTTTGGGAAATAGTTGCACAAAATGCAAGCTGTCAAGTAATGTGAAAGGATGTTATTGGTGGGGGCAGCTGAAGTACCAAACTTAAATCTTTACTACGTGCTATAGCAATTTTTGAAGCCTGGTGTCGTTGATAAATTAGTCATTCACCAACATACATGTCATCAGACAGAGAAAAAAAACCAACCTCTATTTCCTGTAAACTTGATCAACTCAGGATTGCATCTAAATTCATGTTTTGGTATTAATTTGGAATGATGGCATTAATGATTGACATGCTCACTAATGTATGTGGCACTCTGTTATTTCATGATGGTGTGAGACAGAAAGCATAAATTCCTTCCACCTTTTTGTTTGAAAATATGTTACCCTTGTAATTTGTTTGCATGCTTCCAAAAGGTTTGGGGTGGAGCCTCCAGGATTAATAAAGTTGGAAAAAGAGATTGAACAAGAGGAAACACTTTCAGCCCCCCTTCCATCTCCTTCACCATCACCAACAAAGTCACCTGGGAAAAAGAGCACAGGAAAACTGTTGGACGATGCTGTAAGTCGTGGGAGGAAGCTTCTTCCTATCTGACCTATGTGTTTAGTTGCAGAGTACACAGAAGCCTGAGTTGAAGAGCTCACTGTATTTTAGAGATTTGCAGACTGATAGAGTTAATATATTTTTGACCACAATTGTTTATGCCTGTTGTTTGGAAAATATGTTGCAGTGCGTAGGAGATCTGCAGTTTAGCCCAGCTTTGTGCTTAGGGCCAAGTTCCCTTCTTATTACTCTGCTTTCTTTTTCTGCTTTCTTCTTATTCATCAACTCCCACTTAGTGTTTTGTCTGAGAAAGCATTGAGTCAGGACTAGGAGATTTAGCCCATACTGACTTCTACAGAATGTTAACAAACACTTCTAAGTTATCTCAGCCTAATTTTTATGCTGCTGTTCTGATGTTTCTCGTGTAGTAAAAAAAATTTAGAAGGAATCCCATTCCCCCTATTGTTAGAAGGAAAGCATCTTGCTTTTAATTTCATTAAACCCTTTGCACTGTGCTGGAGTGTTCATTTCTCTCTGGCAAACCCTAGAAAAGTTCATTTGAAACAGCTGGAATCAGATGAAAAGGCTACATTTTGAGACCATGAAGGGGTTAAACTTGAAAAGTACAAATTTATTCTATAAAAAGAAGCAGTTGCTATGGTAACTGCTATATTACAAGGTAGATGTGCCACCTGGGAGTTACAAAGCACTCCTTGAAAAATCCATGTGCCACTCTTTTGTTACAAAAAGCAGATGGAATATAATGTTCCTTCGTTTTATTGAAATACTTTGCAGCATTTGATGCAAATAATTGCATTTCACTTTTTTTAATATATATATATTTATATATTTCTTCCTTAACTTTGCAAAAGCACTCACTTGTGTTTCAACAGGCTTGAGAAAGAACAGTCATGTGTAGAAGGAGGGTGGTGACTGCATATCTTGTAGGAACAGAACAGAGGATGAAGGTTGTCTCCAACCACCTCCTTTAATTTAGAAAGCAGTAGGGATAGAAACAGAATGGAATTCATCCAGCTAGATTCCTGACCCACACTGCCCCAGACACTCACACCATAAAATAGCAGCAGTGCTCATATAGTCCAGACACAAAATAAAATAGGATATAATTCTTCCCTCTGCTTCCTTATTTGATTTCCAAATTCCACTCAATAGTACTTCTGTGTCCTTTGGGATAGTAATGTAATGGAAGTCTTAATAGCAGCATCAGCAGTGAAGGTCTCATTATCCTCTGTTTTACACCAACATAAATCTGTTGGCTTGCCTTCTCCACGGGCCTGAGATGGCTCTATTTTGCTTACAGAGTTTAAAACAGCCTTGAACCTGCTGGGTCTGGCCACTCTGGGTTTTTGTTTGCTTAGAGGAGCCCTGGTAGACACAGCTATTAAGGCATAGTTCACACTGTCCATTTTCAGCTTTGAATGTCGAGATTGTCTCCAGAGAGGCTTAAATGCCTTAGGCTATTATGTCAGAAACCACTGATTATCGGGCAGCATACAGGGGGCCATTGCCAAAGAGTCCTCTAAGCACAGTCCCAGCCTTGGTAGCACATTCCAGGAGGTACAAGAATGTACCTTCTTACCCTCAGCAACCTGCACTTAGATTTAAATCATCATCCACTGACTTTGTGTAAGTTATTCATATTGTAAACTATCAAAATAGTTTGATTCTCCAGAAATGGAGGCTAACATTCACCCATGTTGATTAAAAATCACTAACTCAGTGACTGCTCATTCAAACCCAGGACAGTTTGATACTTGAGAAGCACTTTTGGTGTGTAAAATACATGTAGAGTTCCTCAAATGTTATTTTAAAATGAAATAGTTCACAAAAATAGCATTACTTGATTTTTTTTAGCTAAGAATAAATAATTATTAAAAACAAAAAAAAATCCACAAAGTAATAGTTATTCAAGTAACAAAATTGAACAACTTCAGAAATAATTAGCCTTTAAATTGGTCAACAGGGCTAGTTTGTAAAGCATTTTGGCTCCCTATTCTAGCACAAAACCAATAATTGGTTAACATTTAATTGTTCTGGCTTGTTCAGCATACTGTAACTTTATTCTAAAGGCAGATCTGAAAGACATTTGTAGGACTTCAGAAGCCTTTCCTGTTCACCTGTTCAAGATAACCAAGACACCTATCAGAGTGCCATAGCTTTACCCTGATATTATTATTATTTATGAAGCATTTAAAGACTTTAATTTGTTAACTCTTCTGAAAGTCGTCATCCCAGACTTCAGACCATTTTTACAGGCCTTGGTTCACAAACTGGATTTGGAAAGGTCTTTGCAATATTATCTGAAGTGGGCAAAACTTCTAGGAAATGCCTCTGGCATTTTGTAGTTTGCCACTGCTGTACTAGGTCAGCTTTCATCCAGGAAAACTGCAGTATATGAAAATGCTGCATGTGTAACTACTGCTCTTACTCAATAGTGCAGCTTGAATGCCAAGTAAGAGCTTCTCAAGCAGGTCTGTTCTTTTGGCATTGATGAGTGTGTTACTTTCAGATCACTGAAAAGTACAAAGTATACTTTTACACAGCATTACTGCATTTGGTAGCACGTGCAAGGGCCAAGATTTCACAGGAGGCTGAAGTCGAGCTGATGCAGCTGATAAAAAGCAGGAAAGTAGTTTTCATCTGTATTTTCTCAGCCCTTATTGTTGTCAGTGATAGACTACTCTTGAGGCCCCTTTAAATTACCTTTGGCTGTGCTAATGCCCTCAGGTGAAGATCACCGAAGTTAGCAATTCTGGGGAGCATCTTGGCATGGATTTGTGATTATGCCACAGTATTCTCTGTTTCACTATTTGGAAGTGCCAAGCAAAGGTACTGGGCAGGGCCTGTTATTGAAAATCATGATGTGCTGTATTTATTATGTTTATTTAGAAGGGAAAATGCATTGTTATGGAATGTCCATTTTGCCTGTCAGCTCTGTTAGCACTTTGACAGTTGAGCTGATTCACCACGAAATACTGAGAGCACATCTACACAAGTTTAATGCTGAACTAAAAAAGCTGTTTGACTTCAGTTAAACAGTGCAAATATTATGCTGCACTCTGTGACACTTGCCTCTCTTTTTCCTTCATTACAGTTGTAAAGTTGATTTGGACATTGGAAGTGCTGTAGTCTGAGACTAAAGAAATATAAAGAACATTAAGAAGAACTGAGAAAATATCATTAGTTGATACCATGTTATGGCAAGTGTTCTTCTACACATTCTTTTGAATAGGTTTTATTAATAACTTCCCTGTTTTTCAGGTTAAACACATTTCTGAAGATCCACCTTGTAAATGCCCTAATAAGTTCTGTGTGGAGCGTCTTTCGCAAGGAAGGTACAGAGTTGGAGAGAAGATCCTCTTTATTAGGGTAAAGATTTTGGTTTTTGTTTTGTAGTGAATTGCAAGTATCTGCTGCCTTGCACTTTGCAAATGATATCACTGATTATCAGGGAAAAAGACTTTCTGATTAACCAGCACTGACTCATTTTTATGACGCTGTCAGGGAATAAATAAACTACAGTGCGTTAACTGACCCAAGCAATTATTAGCATGTGGTAGATCCTTCTAAATTTAGGTCATTGAATTTGCTCTGTCTTTGATCAGTGGCAACTGAAAGTCTTTCACCAGTGGAGATGATGTCTTCCTCTCAGTTTGGTTTGAAAGAACATCTACTGCATTAAAACAGCCTTTCTCCACTTTGTTTTAACTGATACTGTTTGACAGGTCAGGAAACAGATCAAAGACTTCACGGTCATGGAATTGCCAAGTTGTGACTAAGACATTTTGCTAAAGTAGGATGAGCAAAACATTAATGTCCATAGTACTTCATTTGATTAAGAGGTGCTTCCAAATCCTGTGTTGTATTTCAGACTTTGTGTGTAATGCATTAACTCTCATAGCACGAAGTTAATCGTTAATATAAATATTTGCAAGCAGTAGTGTCTGACTGAATCTAGCACAAATATACTATCCAAACTTAATTTTGATCCTCTTAACCCTCTCTATGTATGCTTAAGGTAATAATAATGAAAATATGCTAATCATGTTTTTTCCATAGCAAGTTTATGCTATGCTTCTTCCCATTTTCCTCTCCCTGTGTACTATCCTTGCTAAAATGATAGCTCCTGCTCTCAAATAACTGTTATCCCTATATTGCTAAAGGCACACAACTGTGACCTGATAACTGACAATTTAGCACTTGAGAGAAAAAGGAGGCTTCCTCCCATCTGCAGAAGTCAAGTTCCTAGTTCAACAGAACACCAGAGTGCTTGTTCTGACATTAATTTATGATTAACTTACAATGAACTCAAATTTAGATAAGGATTTAGGCTTTCTCATGTGTATAGAGTTGAGAACATATTTAAATCCTGTGCTGAGCAGGGACTAAGAACTCCCAATTAATTCAGTAATAGCTCAGAAGGAAGAAGAAACACAGGATTTGTCACAGAGAGTTTGAGGTTTAACATGCTAGTATAAAGGATTAATAGCCTTTCTGTTTCCTAGACAGTGAGATTGCTTTTATTCTGCACTATTTTTAGGTATTAGTTTTATTACTAACTTCCAAAGACTTTGAAGAAGGTAATGGTCATTAACTAAGGATGCCAGTAGTCTGGCACCGCTCAGCACTTATGTTTTCTTCCTTTTGATTTTAATTTAAAAGTATTTTTACTCTTCTAGTTTTGAGAAGCTTAAGTTTTTCTGCCAGAATGGTGAGTGTCAAATTCCCTTTTGCTGACTTCTTTATTGTGCAATCTAGTCCAAGTCAGATTTGATTCCAAGTTTGCAAACAAAACACCCTTTTCATATCACGCTACCACATTCCAAGTTGAATTGTGCCAAAAAATAGCAGTAATATAGATTAGATGTTAAACTCCAGTATTAGAGATCATTCCTACAAAACTGATATCAATGGAAGCTTGCCATGAACTTCAGTGGGAGCAAGTCCATGTTCCTAGGTTTTAAAAGTCAGTTGTCTTGGTTTGGGTTGGTTTGAACCACATTTTGGAACACTTCACATGGTCACAGTAAGTTTTTGCTATTCATTCTACATGTTCTTACTGTGTACATAAGCAGATTTATCAGCCTTTCTTTGGGATCCTTTGAACTCTCATGAGAAAACATGTTTGAGACTTCCCTTTTTTTGATACTTGGCACCCTATCTGATGTTGCTGAGGTACTTCCTCCTATCTTTTATGTTCTTTACACAGTATGACCCAGCCCATATATGCCATTTATTTATAACCTGAATTCTTCCAGTTGAATTGAGATCAAAAGTTGCATTGCTTTCAGTTAGCTTAGTCATAGCCATTACTGCCTCCAGCAGCTTTCACTGGGACTTAAACCTATATAGTTTCAGCGATGCTACAAGTATAACAAGTGATAAAACACAGCAAGAGCCACGTTTAAAGTGGAGTTCATACCTATTCATGGAATCATTAAGGTTGGAGAGGACCTTTAAGATCATCGAGTCCAACTGTAACCCAACTACCATGACCACTAAACCAGCTTCTTGGACACCTCCAGGGATGGTGACTTCACCACCTCCCTGGGATGCCTGTTCCAGTGCCTCACCACTCTCTTTTCCTAATGTCCAGTCTAAATCTTCCTTGGCACAGCTTAAACCCATTTCCTCTCATCCTATCATTGGTTACCTGGGAGAAGAGACCAACACCAGCCTCCTTGCAACCTCCTTCCAGGTAGCTGTAGAGTGCAGTAAGATCTGCCCTCAGCCTTCTCTTCTCCAAACTAAAGAGCCACAGCTCCTGGTCGTTTGCCTGCCCTCCAAACCTCTCACCAGCCTCCTTGCTCTTCTCTGGACACAATCCAGGACCTCAATGTCATTCCTATCCTGTGGCACCAGAATTGAACACAGTACTCACTCCCCAGGGCCAAATACAGGGACACAATCACTTCCCTGCTCCTGCTGGACACACTGCTTTTCATCCAGGTGAGGATATTGTTTGCCTTCTTGGCCACCTAGGCACACTGCTGGCCATCCAGTAGCACTCCACTGGGCTGCTTTCCAGCCACTCTTCCCCAGGCCTGTAGCATTGCTTGGGGTTGTTGTGACCAAAGTGCAGGACCCAGCACTTGGTTTTGTTAAACCTGATTCCGCTGACCTCAGCTGATCGATTTAACCTATCCAGATCCCTCTGCAGTGCCTTCCTAGTCCCTCTTTTTGTTAATTTTTATCTCCATATGAAAGAAGTGAAAAAGGAACAGCAAACACACAAAAAAAATCCTCAGTGCCAGACTTTGCACCCTGGCAGGAATGTGTCAAGGTAAAATTTCCCCTCACACCACTATCAGCAGCGTTTTCTGTGTGGTAACTCATTATACCCAAAGATTCTCAGTACTTCAAAGGTAAATAAAGACGAGTGACAGTGCCAGCTAAACATAATGAGATCTGTAATACATAACATGTCAGGTTTATATTTTCACCCAGAATGCTGAGAATACAAAAATAGACCAAATTACAGGACTGTCATCCTCTTCTCCCCACCTCCTTTTTTTGATGCTACTCAGACTGCTTGGATGCAAAAAGTATGGATCACTATCTGCATATCTAAAAGCACAGATAAACTGCTAATCCACTCCAGCATCAGTCTACAGACAAGAATTTGCAAAACAAAAAAAGCCTCTGTACTTCATTGCAGAGAAACATAGACTTGGTCTGATAAATTTCTGCCTGAGATGTTACTAGAGGTCCTTTTTATTCAGTTACTTTCTTGTTGCGGTTTAGTGGAGTAATCACTTTCAGAGAATCCAACATAAGTAGCATGAGGAAAAGGATTTGGGAGTTCTGGTGGATGAGAAGCTGCACATGAGCCAACAGTGTGCACTTGCAGCCCAGAAGGCCAATGGCATCCTGAGCTGCATCAAGAGCAGTGTGGCCAGCAAGCTGAGAGGTGATTCTGCCACTTTACTCTGGTGAGACCTCACCTGGAGTACTGCATCCACCTCTGGAGCCCTTAACACAGGAAGGACATGGATCTGATGGAGTGAGTCTAGAGGAGGGCCATGACAATCATGAGGGTTTGGAGCACATCTCCTGTGAGGACAGGATGAGGCAGCTGGAGAAGAAGAGGCTCCGGGGAGACCTAATAGCAGCCTGTCAGTACCTGAAGGAGGGCAAGAAGGCTGCAGAGGGACTGTTTGCAAAGGCCTGCAGGGACTTGAATGGTTTGAAATTAGAGGAGAATTAGATTGGATGTTAGGAGCAAGTTCTGCACCATGAGGGTGGTGGAACACTGCAACAGGTTGCCGAGGTGGGTGGTTGAGACCCCATGCCTGGAGATACTCAAGGTCAGGCTGGAGAAGGCTCTGAGGAACCTGCTCTAGTGGAGGATGTCCCTGCTGACTGCAGGGGATGAGCTTCGGTGGCCGCTTCCAAGCGAAACCATTCTATGATTCCATCCTTCTATCTAATGTAGCTGAGATAAGTGCATCTATCTTTTGTAGGATGCTGCTGCAATATTTTATGGAGTGAATTGAAGGTAATGTTCTTCACTCTAGATAAACAGTGTATAAAGGTAATTAAAAAGAAGTGTGATGTACTTTCTGTACAGTATATTTTTATGCTATAAATCTGGCTCGTGCTGCCACCTAGAGAAATGACACTGAATGAAGTTTATGTGGTAGCATCAGGAAACCAAGTTCCTGCACTGTTCAGCAGAGATTCTCATTGAAGATTTAGGATTCAGGCCTGAAAGTGCATTGATTTATCTAGTGCAGTATTCCTTAGCTTTAGGGTAATGTTCTTAAAGACCTCTTAGCTTACACAGGAATTTCCAGCTGGACTTTATATCTTGACTTGGTGATGATGCTTCTACATAGAACTGAATTAGGCATGATCTCACAAAAATGGTATGTGGGCTTATAAAATATTTAATACAATGTGGTTTGGCCTCTCCATTCCTGAAATAACAGCAAAAAGTTAAAGTGCTTTAAAAAAAAACCCAAACCTGTTTCATTTCTTTGTCATTCCCTTAACCGAGTGAAAGCAAAGACTTTTCCTCCTGCTGCACCCTTACACTTTGCATGCAGTTGTGCTGGTCTGGTCACTAAAAGCTGTTTCTATCTGCTGGATTTTATTTTGAAGCTCCATCATACTTCTGTGGCAACATGGAAGATGCACGGAGAGTACTTTTTTAAGCACACATAAAGGCAGCAGGACTTTTCCCCACACATTTATTGCTGAGTTTGGTCTTTGTGCTGCATTCTTATTTTGAAAAGTAGAAAAGTAATAAATGTTTTTTTATTAGATCTCATTGCTGTCTACAATTACCTGAAGGGATCTTGTGGAGAGGCTGCTGCTCTCTTCTCACAGGTAATTGGAGACAGAACAGGGGGGAATGGCCTCAAGCTGAGGCTGGGGAGGTTTAGATTGGACATTAGGAAAAAGTTTTTCATGGAGAGAGTGGTCAGGGACTGGGCAGCTCATTCCAGGGAGGTGGTGGAGTCACCAACCCTGGATGTGTTTAAGGGTCGTTTGGATGTGGTGCTTAGGGATATGGTTTAAGGTGAATCTTGTAGAGTAGGGTTATAGACTGGACTTGGTGATCCTGAGGGGCTTTGCCAGCCTGGATGTTTCTGTGATTTTATTTCCAAATCCTGTTTATTACACTGAAATGTAAACAATTGTATTTTAATGAGAGTATTCATGATTTGCATTCCAATTCATCAACTCCACTAGGATGGTTTTCCCTAGCAGAGGTTGTGACATGCCCACTCTTCTGAAAGAGACAAGGGGAGATGGAGTTCTTATTTTTAGTTTTTGTTCACTTAAAAAAATGAACATTTATAGAACCACAGAAAGGTTGAGGTTGGAAGGGACTTCAAAGATCATCTAGTTCCAACCTTCTACCACAGACTGGGACATCTCCCATGAGAATAGGTCATTGATATGAGGGCTGTATTCAACCCTCCTAGATTTTGTGCCTACAGGGGTCTTCTACTGGAGAGGAACAAATAATGTTTCTTTACTTCTGTTATGTTGATTAACTGGAATATTAATTGGCTAACAAAATTATATTTGAATTATCTTAGATAAAAAAATAATCAAGTGTCAATTTGAGATATTCTTGGTTCTAAATGATAGGGAATTTTTGGTTTATGCTGACTTCTTAAAATTCTGTCTTGAGGTTTTTTTTGTTCCAACTTTAACAACAAAAAAAAAAACCAAAAACAAAACTTCAGCTGCATCTGTGTGAGTCAATAGGAATTGATTTAGCTTTCAAAAATAACAAAAAAAGAGGGGATTTTGAGAATAAACTCTCCTGGTAGAGAATGGATAAAACAATGAGACATTTATTCAGAACAGTTGTGTCCTTGGATTATTTATTCATTTGTCTAGGAGCCAAAGTCTATGAAAGTCAGGATAAATTCAGTGTATCTGCCTTATACACACACCAGCACAAAAACAGTACTTTTAGGGTAGATTGAACAATGATTTTAAAGTGCAGCTTTTTAGATTTCATGTAACTACAATGTAATAACATTGCCCTTTGAAATGTGAACTGCTGTTTTAAAAGTTAGCACAGTATTAAGAGTCATTTTGAACTTCCTATTTTAAATTTCATTTGTTGATGTAAGTTAATCATTGCAAAAAATGTGGCTGGCAAATGTTCCTGCTTACAGAAGGAGAATATTAAAGGAAAGAGGTTTTAAGGTTGCATGCACTCAAATTTGGTTGTATATTTTGTTCTCATCTAATGACAGCTTGCCCATTTCAGCTGTTTGTGCCAAACATATATAAAATTTAGTTTAGGATCAACATATCTGAGCAGGTTAAAATGAAGATTTCACTAGTGCTCCATGGGTAACTGTCAGACCCTAGCCTAGACTATCAGTTGCTGCCTCTGCTTCTTGAACATCTGACATCTTCGTATGTCATGAGTGGAAATAGTTGCATCAAATGATTATCCAAGTTCATACAGGACCAAAATGATGCTTTCATGGCTTCTTCAACAACAGAAACTGCCAGTGCTCACCCAAGGTCAACGTTTGAGCCTGACTTTATGTTCTGTGGCTTTGTTTAATTTCGTCTTGGCATCAGACCCCATCTGGAGTACTGTGTGCAGTTCTGGAGCCCCCAGCACAGGAAGGACATGGAAGTGTTGGAGCGAGTCCAGAGGAGGCCATGAAGATGNTACCCCTTTAACAACAGAACATTTTAAAGGCTATAATTAATTCCTGCTTTTTATTTTTTTTTTTTGCCTTGATGACAAGTGTGTTAATTATCACATGAATGCTACAGAGTGCCAACTTAGATGTAAGATGGTAAACAAACACTGAAGTCAGTGGTAGCCCACAAAAGCTGAGGGATTAAACTTTTAGCTTCTCCAAATGTGGAATTTAAAACTGGGTGAGGTTCTGCTTAAATATATATCCAGTGCCATTAACTATCCTTTTCTGAAAACACTTTTTTTCTTTACAGAAGTCCAGTTTTGTGATTGTCTTGTAGTCATGAACTTTTTTATAGCTGTAGATGACAAAAAATTATCCTCTATGCATTGGTTTTAAAAACAGTGAATGCACAAACTGGTATTTGTTTATTTTTATATTTCTTTAAGCCCAGTGTTTTCATCACCATCTTGCCTTGCAAAGCTCATTGAGACCTAATACATCTAAATCCAGTTTTAACTTTTTAAGCAGTGTTGTGCATGTTTTAATGGCAGTTTGGGAGCATCTCTTCTGCTCCTTTTTTGTCATTACTTTGTGAAACTCGGAGCAAAACAAGAGGAATCTGTTGCTGTAAGGAAGTATTAAATACAAGAAACATTTTCTTTGGCAAAGATTAGTAAACTCTGGAGATCCCAGACACAACTCTTTATCTGAAAGGTATTTTCCAAAAACCCAGCAACTCTTAAGCTGAAGACCAGATATAGATGGTTCCTCAAGTCATAAATCAGCATCAGTCGATTCAGACTGCTTTGTGGTGTGCTGTCCTGCTTTGTTTTCAGCTTGCCAGAAACAAATTTACCTTAAGATTTTTTAAAAGTGCCCTCCAAATAGACCCAAAGAACCTCACCATAGCAGATCATCAAAACTGTATTATTTTGTCAGATTGGTGTTTCAGTTGTGGCAACAGATGTTGGAATACTTTCGTTGGTATAAACACTCTATTTAGATAAATACAGACTGAAATCAGAACTGATTAAATCATTTAGTGTTGTGCAGTCAAAAACATACCTTTGGTCTACCCAAATAGTTGCAGCCCTATTGGTACCCTTAAAAAGCCCAAAGACAGCCAGACCCATTCCCTTAACCATTAGTTATTAGGTTGTGATTGCTTCTGTAAACAATAATGAAATAACATTGAGTAAAAATCTTCTTTTAAATTCTGTCACAACACAGCATAGGGACAAGGAACTGTTCCCTCTGCTGGGTTTACTGCCTAAAGCCTTTAATGGTGTGGCTTTTCTCATATCATCTTAAGTGTGTGGCATGTCTGAACTTCTCATGAGCATTATTAAGAGTAATTATTTATTCATAAGATATATGCTTATTACTATTTGACAAATGCATAGCCATAATAAATTCCTCTTTCAGTTGAAGGGACATTTAACAATCTCAAAATACCTTCTAAATATAGATGAAGTGGTATTATGCCTCAGTCTCAGTTCTACATGTGTTACACTACCTGTGCTTCATGTATGCAACTGCTTTCTAGCTCAGCTGTGTTCTGCCTCAGCAGGTCCCAATTTGAGACATTTCCTTTTCCCAAATTTTTTACTTCTTTTGAGTGAGATTGAGGTATGATACTTGATCTCTATGCATGTGACTTTCACCCTTGATTCCAGACACACTTTGGAATCTTTCCATTAGAGCAAGGATGTATTTAAACAAGAGGACTTGCTGCAGATGGTTCTGGTGTCATGTCTCTGGGCCTCCCTGCCACATGTGGCCTGGGTGTTTTGGTTTAGCAGCTGACTGCTTCTCATTGCCAAATCTAATTCTGCATGAGATAGCAGAGTAAAACTTAGCAAGTGCAAAATGTTGACTTTGGGCTGCATGAGTATTCTTGGCCCATACAGCAGGCTGGTAAATGCCAACAGGTTATAATTACCACTTGTAAATAAGGTCAGTTTCTTCCCTGTGGCATTATAGAAGTGTCCATTGTCTGTGTTTCAGCAAATATATTTCCTGTGCATTCCCTGTTCATGCACACAAAACAATGCTGTGAAAGCCAATGGGATCTGTGAGTGGGAAGTAAAATTAAAATTCTGAGCTAGTTTATAGCTTGAGCTAAAAAACCCAATTGCTCCTATCCTCCTGACATCAAGGCATAGTTACAATTATCACAGTATCACAGTATAAGCAAGGTTGGAAGAGACCTCAAAGATCATCGAGTTAGGATTTCTTCTCTGCACGTATGTTAAGACACAGACATCTATTACAAAGACCATAAAACTAACTGGCCTAAAAACCTTTCTTTGCAAAGAGAATGCATTTTAAGTACCACTGTTCTGTTGTGTCTTAAGGTGTGGGACCACACTGGCACTCAGAATTCTGTGTAAAACCTTCTAGCCAGAGTCCTATAAATCAGGTAAATGACAGGTTGGTGTTTTAGTCAGACCAGGTTTTCAGAATGGCTATGCTGTTTGTGCTGATTTCTTGGTTCATGTTACTTAACTACTTCCCCATGATTTACTGAGGGGCAAGAGGAAGAAGGAGTCATTTGGTGTTTCATAAGGGTACAAAGAACCCTGTTTCTGTTTCCTTCCCTCCTCCCCGTCCCAGTCTCTCAAAGTATACATATTAGCAAGCCAAAGAATGATATCATGGCTCTTTCATTCTGAAAGTGTACATTGTTCTTAAGCCTCCCTCCTTCTCTTTAGTCTGCTTTGGAAGAGTGGTGAGATTTATTTTTTCATTTTGTTATAGTTAAATTAAATGCATAATGTTTGCAAAAGGTGTTACAGAAAGTCCGACGTAAGACAACTCTGAGCGTAAGTCCTGATTTTGAAGGAGTCAGTAAAAGCTTTCTCTGCCTATGCTGATAATTGTGTTTCATTATCTCAGAGGTTCATGTATAATATAGTTAATTTGTTTAGAGTTGCTGTCATACTGGTCTCATTTTAGAGCATGTTTTCCAGATAAGGAAAACTAATGGCAAAAAGTGTGTGTGTGTGTGTATGTTTGGTTTGGATTTTTTTTTTTAATAGGATATTATAATGTAGGTATTCAGTCTTGACCTAATTCTTGATTCCTGTGCAAGCAGTGCAAAAAGAACAAAATCTCTGTGTAGTTAAGTTTGTTCTCAGTGCTTCAGTAAATCCCATCGGTACACAAAAGCTAGTAAGGATAAATATCTGCCAGTGGGTTAGGAGTAATGGAGTATGTATAGGACAATAAGGGAAAGAACTTCTGTTAAGGATGTTAAGTATCCAGATCCTTCCTTTCAGCTACTGAAATGCATTGCAGGATTAACAGATTGCAGTGAGTTGGGAGGGGCCCCAGAGGTCATCTTGTCCAGCCCCCGCTGCAGTGAGCAGCGACACTTCCAACTAGATCAGGCTACCCAGGGTCAGTCTGAGGGTACTTAAAATGCCCTTAATGTACTGACTAGGCTTGTGATAGTGCTTTTAACTCCTCTACTGTGGTTTCAGCTTTGTTCAAAAAGCTGGCCTGGGTGTTAAGCCAGATGAGGTGCTTCAAGCTCAGGGTTTTGCAGAGTGTAGTATGGTGTCTGTGCTGTGAAACCTTTGCTGTAGGAAATGTGAAGATCAAGCATTTGATCCAGGTCTGGCTATGTGTGTTTCTGCATGAAAGATTGGTCAGTGAGTTTTTCTGGGAAGCCAAGAGTCTGGCTGTATTTGGCTTAGAGCCACCAGGTAATTTTTTGCAGGTTCTAGTGAATATGAATGCACTGACATCGAATACTGTAGGAATTGCTGCAGAATATTCCCATTTCACTAATACTGAAGGAGAGAGTCCAATACAAAAATGAAGATTATATTGCTCATAAAAGATGGTGAAAATAGAAATAATTATATACCTGATCTGGACAAAGATGGGGAACAATAAGTCAATTTTATAAGCATTGTATAACTATTACTGGGAGGGTAGAGTAAGTTCGTAATCAGTCTTAATTGACATTCCCTTAAATTTAAGGGAATCTTCACCAGAGGAATTACTTTATATTTCTTAACTGGTAAAAATTCATACTACCCTTAATACATGACAGCTGTAGAATTTCAGTATGTGATTTCAAGAAGTCAGGAATGACCATGCTTTGTGTTTAAATGAGATATATATATATTTACAATAATAATTTACTCCCTGTGGATAGACTAGGGGATCATAATAAGGCCTGAGACATTTAACAGACCCATAGATTTAACTAAACTTTTTAAGAGCTGCAAGAGCAGTCTTTGTTAGACTGTCTTTGTCAGACTGTGTTTACATTATGAAGTAAATGTAATTTTGGACACGTGGGGTTTCTTGAATGTCCAGACTGAATATGCAGCTAGAACTGTTGTGG
Source organism: Ramphastos sulfuratus (assembly GCA_013399055.1). Classification (NCBI taxonomy): domain Eukaryota; kingdom Metazoa; phylum Chordata; class Aves; order Piciformes; family Ramphastidae; genus Ramphastos; species Ramphastos sulfuratus. The sequence continues at coordinate 410,863 of WBNM01019629.1, forward strand.
CTTCTCTTCTTTTGGGTTTGGACAGTAAGAGGAGAGATAAGGTTAAAAACAAACCAAAACAAAACCCACAACAATAACAACAAAACCAGGTCTTGCTTTCATGTGCATTAGGATGTGGCCAGGGCACATGGTTACAGATGTGTAACACAGGAACTGTTTTTGAGCTTATGGTTCAGATGTAGCAGCAATGGATGAGAAAGAATATTTGAGAAGGCATTCAAGCCAAGAATATTTCCATAGCATTTTCAGGCTCTAGTGGAGCATCACCTTAATGGGAAAAACAGACAAACAAATCCCAAAAACCCAAAAATGAACAAAACCCATACAATAAACCTCCACCATCATACATACAAATCATTGTGCAAGGTAATCATTGTGTAAACAGTCATTGAACTCTGTACTGGAGCATTCTCAAAGGAGAATGTATTATGCTGGCAGTATTGAATTATGCAAGTGTCCTTGCACACTGGGTTTGGCTAAAGGTAATTCTTCCTTTTGTTAGAAAAACTTCTTTTCCCCCACTCTTTTTGTTTAAGAAAAAAGGAGTTTTCCACAGTTGTTGCTATTGAAAGCACGGTTGAAAAGCATGCAAGCAATAGAGGTGCTGGTTTTGTTCCTGTCTTCCATGTACCCACTCAGTCTGCTGCAATGTAGGACTAAATGGTGTACAATTCTTTGTGCTCAGAGTAAGTGAAAATGGGTTTGTGCATTCTAAACCAAGAGAGTCACACTGAGTCTAGCTGTACATACACTAGCACTGAGGTAAACACCTTTGCCAGAAGAGTTGGTTCTAAATCAGAAACAAGTTTACATATTAAAGGAAAAGGATAGAAACTCCAGGCTACTCTGTTACAGTAATCAGTGCCTTTTTGGCAACTAGCACACTTTCCTATTCCAAGATCTTTGCCAGAACCTAAAAAGATCTTTCTTCTGGTATTTGTGGAAAGATATAAAACTGATGAGTGCAAAGAGATCCAGCACACTAGAATATATACAGCAGGGGATTTCCATGTGACTAAATCTAAGCGCCGTCAGGTTACAGCTGGCAGCTATCAAAACTAAACTAAATTACTAATACTAACTTTAAATAATTCATTCCTGTGTCAAGAGAGTGGTCAGAGTCCTAAAATTATTAAACATCCCAAAGAAAAGGAGCACTAAGTGAAAAATCTGTGCAGTTTTAAGTCTGATTTCTTCTCCCCTTCATCCCATCAATTCTTTATCTTGACTTCCGCACCAAGGAACTGGCTTTTGGGTGGTTATTTTTGGTAGCACTCAGAGCACTCTAACAGGTTTCAGAGCTTTGGCACCTGGTCAGCCACTCACGAGTGTCATGATAATACAGTACAGTAAACTGTCCTAGAACACGTTCCAAAGATAAACTTGGAATTCTGCAGAACACAAGTGATAGCATTACCATGATTTTTTCCTGGATCTGTCCTGTGGAAAAGTGAGGATTAGGCACAAAGTTAACATCAGATATGCTGTCAAAGTAGGGCTGAGGAGAACAAAGCCAGTATTGACCAAACTGGTAAATCTTGGCAGTTTCATGTCCATCATGTGTCAGACATTACACAGCAAACTAGATGAGACTATGATTGCAGCTGAATTTCACTGTGGGCTAAACTGATTTTAAAAAAATGCCTGAATTAAAAAAAAAACAAAAACCAAACAAAAAACTCTACTGATTCCCATGTGTACAGCCTAGAACATTAGAGTGACCTGTTAATGTTCCTGAGAACTGAAATCACTCCAATTTGTGTGTTCAGTTATGTTGTGTATTGATGGAGTAATAGTGAAAGACTCTGCCTGAGTTGCTGGTAAGAAGGTCCAAAAATGAGCGTAATGACTGTGACAAAGTCGCTACGTGTGTGTGAAATGAGGTACTCAACTTCAATATGTTAAACTCATATATTTTGTAAGCTGAAATGCAGATCCCTCATTTATGGCACTGTAATTTCAGGAGTAAGCCCATTTGAGGTTCAAATGCACTGGAAATTTGAAACAAGGTGACTGCAAATGCTAATCTGATCCCAGAAAGAAAGGAAAAGGTGGAGCAAGAAGTGTTTGCACTTGTGAGAATATCCTGCAGCCAAGTTGACATATGTTAACTTGTGCTTATGCTGCCCTCATCAATGCAATTAAATCACCTCTGATTTGCATTTGGATGGCTATTTTTAGAAGTTGGGAGAGTGACCAGATGTGGATTTCCTGCTTTCATTTTATATCAGAAGTAAATCCTGTCCACTTGCCAAGCTAGTTTAAATCCTCCAGCCATTTGCACTCTTCTCCAATCATTGCACCTGGTATGTAGTTTCCACTGTTGCTTATGCTCTGACCAAACATGGCCCACAAACTTCCATGCAAACCAGCAGTCAGTTGAACCCCATGCTAAGCCTTGGGGATGAGTGGTTGGAAAGCTGCAACTTGGAGAGAGACCTGGGGGTATTGGTTGATAGCTGGCTGAACATGAGTCAACAGCGTGCGCCCGGGTAGCATCCTGGCTTGGATTAGAAACACAGTGGCCAGCAAGAACAGGGAGGTGTGTTCAGTTCTGGGCCCTTCACTGTAAGAGGGAGCCTGAGGTGCTGGAGCACGTCCAGAGAAGGGCAACAAGGCTGGAGAAGAGCCTGGAGAACACAGCATACAAGGAGGGGCTGAGGGAGCTGGGGCTGTTCAGTCTGGAGAAGAGGAGGCTGAGGAGAGACCTTATCACTCTCTACAAGTACCTGAAGGGAGGTTGGAGCGAGGAGGGGACAGCCTCTTCTCACTGGTGGGATATTAGGAAATCAGAAGAAATGGATTCAAACTGCCCCAGGGGAAGTTCAGGCTGGATATTAGGAAATATCTCTTCACTGGGAGGGTTCTCAAACATTGGACTGGTCTGCCCAGGGCAGTGCTGGAATCACCATCTCTGGAGGTGTTTGAGTGAGCTGTGGACCTGGCGCTTAGGCACATGGTTTAGTATTGACCCTTCAGTGCTGGGTCACAGGTTGGACTGGATGATCTTGAAGATCTCTTCCAACCAAATATGTTCCGTGATTCTGTGAACTATGGTGGATTAGGGTTTAAGCAATACACTATAGATTGCCAAATATATATACACTTGAGTCTTTCATCAAGGCTAATGATCACAGTCTTAGTAAGGTCTTAATTTGGTTCAAGGTTGTTCATTCCATTTCACCATTTTTTTAAACACATTAGTGCAGCTTTGGTTGGTTACTTACAATGTTGCTTTCATAGATCTGCAGTGACATCATTTCATTCCAACAGCCTAACATCACACCCCATAGACTCACACGCACATCACTTTGCAAACTTTGAGAGGATGCTTTGTACTATTTAAAGGAAATTAAGTCTAAGTATAAATATTATTGAAATTATGCTCCCCTCATTACCCCAGTGTAAATGAAAAGACTTTTTTTTTAAGCCTGTGGTGCTAAAAAAGTTTATTCCAGGCTCTTTCATTTTAAATAATTATCTCTGGTCTTAATTCAAGCAAGACCTGATAAAATAATCTGTTTCTAGATACATTCCAAATATAATTTTCTTGGTTGTGCCTGTAGTTCTGCTGATTTAAAAAACAGAGGCTGGAGATAGGAGGCAGTTTCCAAATCTCTGCATCTTATGTCAGAACATCTGTAATTTTTTTTCACAATTTTGGTGTTCCCCTGAACTGTGGAAAACAAATCTGAGACTTTCCTGTTCTTTGTCTGTTAGATCTCACCTACGCACATGGACTAAGGCCTACAGCATAACTAAGAGTCACAAAAAAAAAAAAGCAATCTGAAGCACTCTGGAGGTGGCCAAACCAATATCTTGGGCTACTTGTATTTTGCACAGGTCTTCTGAAGCATCTTAGAGAATCTTGACATTAAATATACGTGATGCATTTTTCAGAGAGAGCTGTATCACAGCATAAACTTCAACTGAAGCTGATACAAAATTATCTGTTGGAGTGAGTGTACTGATATTCAGTATAATTGTTATGAAATATCAGTTGTTAACTACTAGCTGTTTACTACATACATGACAAATAATAGAGGAGATATAGATATATGCATCTGATATGTTGGTCAGCTCGTTTTTTTACCTTACTGTGCTCTGCCTACAGGGCTTAAGAATCTAGGAGGATCTTTGGCAAAAGGGGAAATGGAGTTGTAGAGGTGGAACTGCATACATTAAGGAGGGGGGGGAGTGTAGTCTTTTGTTCAGTTTTTAATTATTCCTGTCCATTATTTGCTCTTTTCTCCACACATCTTTGCCGTACCTGGATGAGGCAGGAATGGCATTGGTCTGGAGTTAGTCAGAGTTCCTTACTGCATACTGCAAGGAGTGAGGGTGTAAGGTGCTTAATGCAGTCTGGTGCTGTCCTGCAACTCATCAAGAGAAGATGATGGAGTGTGGAGTGGTGGAAACATTCCTACCACAGAGAGCAGGGGTAGGAGGATATGGGATTACAGCTCCTGGTACATTACACCATGGGGGAAAGCAACTGCAGGCCAAGACTTCATTCCACGACCCAGAACATTTTGGAAGAGATTCAGACTGGAAGATCTGTTTCAGTGTATTGGGAATTAATTTGCCTCTCCACAGAGCTAGATTTTGCTACTTAGATTTTTGGGCAAATTAACCACATTACTTTTACAGTGTGTATTAGAAACATGTCAACTACTCCACAATCAAGTGTTCACATGCATTCTTTCACCTTAAGGTAAATGTTAAGCAATAGTCCCTCCTGGGCTAGTACTAAAATTATATTGTACCTGTTTGAGGAATTTTCTGGCTGCAGAATACCAGAGAAGTAGGAGGAAGGTGAGAACAGTTCCCTGTTTTCTTCTCCTTTCCATGCTGGAGTACTGGATTGCCATGGGGCACTTGTAAACAGAGTGCTTCTGTCCTCCTCTGTTTCTGTACTTGTGCTGTTGTGTTTGCATTCTTAGGTGGGGTTTAATTTTATCTCACCTATACTGCAGAGAGCAAATTTCTCTAAAGCTTGTGGGTTATGGAGAGTAAAGGAAAAAAACACAAACATCCTGTAGAGGAAGACAGAGGAAAAAATAGTAAATTACATTATTGAAATGTAACCTATCCTTGAACACTATAAATGTACTGCAGTGGTGTTTGCTTATTCCTATTGCTATTACAAGAGATTTTATAAGCAATATCCTCCGTGAAGCCACATTTTAATGAGTCCTTTTCAGAGAGGATAATGTAAGAAATCATTTCCTTCTCACAGACCATATTGTTAAATATAGATAAAGATAAGACTAGACAATAGCATGTAACCTTTTGAATTAGTCTGAATAAAGACCCAATGAATTTCTTTACATCTCTATTCTAGGATCACTAAGCAACCAAGGGCAAATGGCATTGTGTCTGGCCGGTGTATTGTGTTGCTTTAAAAAGCTTTTTAAAAGACCATTAGTTCTTTGGCCTGGGAGTAAAGGGGTTGTAAGCATATTGCAGCTCCTCTTGAATCATGGCTGGGGTTTGGCACATGATCTGCCCAGGCTGGGGTAGTCACAAGGCTGGCACTTCCCCAGTTTTACATCGCTCACTTTAACTAAATTTCCTAACTATCCTCATTGTTATGCATCACGTTGGTGGTGTTCTTGTATGTTTCTTTGTTGGCTGATTAATTAATTAATTAAGCTGCAGTCACAGTGGGATAGAGGCTCTAGTGCACGTTGAAAGTGTGCCCTATACAGTTGTTGCATCTTCAGGCTCGTGTAGGTGGCTTGATAAGTCCAGACCAATTTCAGTCATAGTTTATTGTAGATGCAGTGCTTAGGGACATGATTCAGCAGCAGCCTAATGGTTGGACTTGATCTTAGAGGTCTTTTCCAGCCTAGACCATTCTGTGCTAAAATACATGGCTTTCAGCTCCTTGTCATCTGCTAAAATGTCTGCAAATGTTTCGTTTCCATTAGTTTTCATGACACAAGCAAGTGAAAAAGTTCTAACTGTCCTTCCTGAGGTCTTCACTTGTCCTGAATGTAGTTTCTGGTTCCTTTTTCCTCACACATTTGATTGTGGTGTCTGTCTGCCTCCTTGTGATTTCCTTTATAATTGCAATCCTGCTGTGTTTGGTGGGTTTGATTCTTTCATTGCTGCTTCTTCGTTTTTTTTTTTTCCCCTAGACCTCTAGGCAATTGTTTCGAGATGGCTCTAGGCATACCATTCTTATTTATTTCTCAAAAACAAGTAAGAATAGTGCCCTTGAGAGACTCTTTCATTAGCAGATGAGTGTGCTTCCATACTTTGTCATAATTTCTTTTTGTGTGTGTGTGTGAAGTGGTAGCTGATGCTATCTTACCTCCTCTGTGCTGACTAGGTTTTAATGTACAATGAAAGAAACATATGAAACGTTTTAACTCCAGCTTCTCTGTTAATCTTGCATACACCTGAAAGCAGCTGTTTGAAGCAATTAGAATTAAAAAAAAAAAAAAAAAAATTAAAAATCCAGGCAGAGTAAGGGAATTCTGCAGGTTGCTGCAGTTGGATGCATGTTTTAAGTCAAGTAAGCCTGTGCTAGACTTACACCATGTCTATGTCACCTATGATGTGCACATCATTTCCACAGGCAAGAAGCAGAAGAGTTCTGCAGGTGAAGGTAGGTTTTCCCTTTGCTCGTGGGAAATGTTTTCTTTTATTTGGAAATTAGGAAAGACAGAATGAGTCTTGAGAAAACAGCTAGAAAACAGATGGCACTTTAGGGTTCAAAAAGAACACTCTGCTGTACTTCTGCAGCGCTGTGACACGAGCCTGTTGCGTGCAGCCCACGCACGTTTGCCCCGTGAAATCCTAACAGTCACTGAATTCAGTGGCAAAACTTAAATGGATGATTGCTGTGCACCAATGCACTCTGCAAATGATATCCTTAAAGGAATGTAAATCAGGAGAAGCTTGCTAGTCTGGGTAAAATTGATTTCCTTTGTGCATAGAGAGGTTTCTGGTTTGAATTTCTGCACTGTTTATAAGCAGAACTCGTGTTGATATTTCGCGTTAGATTTCGCCTCCCTGCCTCATTCTGCGCAGTGTCTCACTGTTCCAAGATATGATGTCAGTGGTATTCCTTGAGGGGTAAAAACTCACTTTAGAAAGTGAGACAGATCTGTCCCCTTAGCTATTTGGTTTAAAGAGAGTCTTGCCAAGGCTTAAAATGCTAATAGAAACAATAATGCTCTACAATTAAGAAAAAACCAATTAACTATATATATATATTTACTCAAAGGTAAGAGTAAAGCTTTTTTTCTTCTTTTTAAGCAATCACTCATAGATTTATTTTGGCAGCCTCATGGTTATCTTTTTGAATTTTTTTTTTCTGAAAGGAAATCTTCCTGCTTCCCACTTCTTGATCTTAGTACATCTGGTTTTCCATGTCTCCATCCAGAGAGAGCATTTGCCAGTTTGTGCTTTCTCTTTCATTTAACTTCATACACTCCACCTGATTCCTTTGTACGGATTTAATCTGTTTGCCATGTCAGCTCTTCCAGTGAGCATTGCATAAAATGTTTCTTACGGTTCAGTGCTGTAGCTAGAAGCAACTACATTTCTGTTAACCAATAGGGAATAGCTCCATTTTGTGGCTACCCCCCACCTAAATGGCTGGAGGGGAAGCAAAAAGGCAGCATCACCCTCATTGCTCTCAGAGTTGATTAGGTGCAGGTCTCAACCCAGTACAGTTGGCAGTGCACAATTCCTTCGCCTACAAATTCTGTTCTGAACATGACTTCCACATCTAATTGTCCTTGACAATATTTCTCCTTGTCCAAGAAATAAAAGCCTCCACTTGTCAGATACTCACTTCTCCCTTAATGAATAAACAAGTGTGTTTACTTCTGTCTGCATCTGAGTCATTTCTCACACACAAAGTGCTCGCCTACGCAGGATGCTTGTTTCAAACAGCAACAGAGGTCTAGCATTAATTAGACACCAAATGTGTTCTACTCCCAAATTCTATAAAATCGTGTCAGACAGAGACTAGAAGTAAGGTTTGAAGGAAAGTTTAATCAAGAGTGAGAATCCCAAAAGTCCAAACTCTCCTGTTACTTAAAGCAGTACACATCCAAAGGAGGTACCTTGATTTCAGTTAGGTAAGCAGGAATAAATTGAGCAATCGTTTCAGTGAGTCTGCTGTATTCTGAAAACAGAAAGAGAGACTTCAGTTTCATTAAGTGCTTTATTGGTGCTACAGACAGGACTTTCATTTGACCTTTCCCAGTGCTTCCATTTGTTTTATGCAACTTTGTCATTTTCTTCACCTCTGGAGGTCAATAGGATGTTGACCCTAAAGCGTCTATGCCGTACAGCATTTATGTGGCTGTGGTTTCACTCTCTAAGCCCATTTCTGGCTTCTTCAGGTATGTGAAAAGTGGCTAAATGCTGATCTGCTACAGTCTAGAGCTTTGTGAACAAAGCTGGCCCCCTGCACATGTGTTCAATCCAGAGCTGAACCGGTGGAGGCGATTCCTGTATGAATTATATGTCACTTAGGCAGTGTTAGAGCATTTTAACTCTCTTCAGCAGATGTGCAGGCAGTATAGGTGATACCAACAAGATAGGCTAACATATGAAGCCTTTTTGAGCTCTAGCAGCCTGATTTCAGTGAAATGACTAGACACATATTTTTGTGCCTCTGTCTTGAGCAAGGTACAGATGTCTTCAGTTCCCAGTTGCACCATCAGCCCTGTGCTGAAAATGTGGCATCTTACAGTAGTGTTTCATAAGCACTATAATGAAAGAGTTTTGGCTGGTAAGGTATTTAAACAACTTCAGGAAGTATTGGAAAAATAAATTCAAAAGTTGTGAGGTGGAAATCTCAAATGAGATCCAAAGATCCTTTAGCAGGAATTTGCAAATGAAATAAAGGTTTGAAAAGGAGTCCCAAGAGGCAAAATTGTTCTCATTTTCTGTCAGCTTTACTTGCCCTCCTTTTACTTAAGTTTTTCATGGAAAGGAGCATTGCTGCAAGTGATGTGATAGCCAAAATTTGGGAAGGAGAAGAAGAGATATTTACAGCTGCCATTTTCTGTTTCACACATCTCATGTTTTAAGTTGCCTTGGAGGTATTTGCACATGCAAAAGATTATTTAGATGTCTGTTGTATTTGCATACACGAAGCCTGCTGTTCCTTTAATCAGAAACAAACTGAGTACTGACTCAAACTATAGGAGGCTTCTGATGTATGTTTCATGTAAGGCCTGGTCTACATATATGCTTGGAAGGTGAAACTCTATGACTGCTTCACCTGGTAAATCTATCAGGCTTCAGTGTATCAGCAACCACTGAAAATCATTTCAGCTGGAGCTATACTAATATGTTTTTTGGTATCATTTGTTTAAGTCTTGAGCTTCTTTTAGTGCCCCCAGCCCACATGTCAGTAGACATGGAGAACATAAGTGTGGTGGTGTTGCTGAAGTGGTTGAGAACTTTATGAGGTTCTACTTGAAAACCGAGCTCCCTGTTCAGTGACAAATATCACTTGGCACAAAGCAATAAAAGTTGCTTTGGCCAAAAATAGAGATTTAGGGATTCTGATGAATGTCTCCATTCTGGTTTATTTTCCACCTTGAGTATTTACTGTAAAATCAGGAATGTTTGCATTTGATGTGTTTCAGGAATATTGACCTGAACCAATGAAGCCTATAAAAGGTTTCTGAAGTATCATTGCATCCCATTCTTTGTTTATACGGTATAGTGTAAGAGATCATTGCAGTAAACTGAGTGGATACCTGTTAATGTGTCTGATGCACCTCAAAGCCTATCAGTAAAGTAAAATTCTTTGTAATTCAAAAAGTGTCTTAATTATAAAATCCAGCTGCAGCAGGGCTAGTAGTATTGTGACAAGCCATTAGCCTGCACTTCTAATCATAGAATGGCTCAGGTTGGAAGGGACCTGACAGATCATCTCCTCCAACCTCCCTGCCACAGGCAGGGACACCTCTGAACTAGACTTGCCTGCTCAAGGCCTTGTCCAACCTGGCCTTGAACACTCCCAGGGAGGAGGCAGCCACAGCCTCTCTGAGCAGCCTATTCCAGAAACTCAGCACCCTCATACCAAAGAACTTCTTCCTAAGATCCAGTGTAAACCTACTCTTCCTCAGCTTCAAACCATTCCCCCTTTTCCTATTGCTAGACACCCTGATGAAAAGTCCCTCTGCAGCCTTCCTGTAGGATCCCTTCAGTATTGGAAAGCATCTCTAAGGTCCCCTGGAGACTTCTCTGACATCTTTTTTCCTCTCTTTTTTTTTTTTTTTCTTTTCTTTTTTTCCTTCAAATATACTTTCTTTCCAAGTTGAGCTTTCTTATAATGCTTTCCCCCCCCCCCCCCCATCCAAGAGAGATTCATTTAGTGTGATTTACTATGCATAAACCCTTAAAAATGAGAGGGAGCTGTGAATCCAGCGAGCTGTCTGTTTTCCATGTCATTATCATGGTGTCTGCAGAGAGGGGAAGTGTAGGCTGCTTTATTGGGTTTGTAGAATGACATTGCATTTAGAAACTCGGTGGGGGTCCCTAAATGAATCCATATGGAATGACTGACTGATACAAGTTGCATCATTTTGAACTTTGAAAACTAATAGACATAATCCAAACCAGTTTTGTATAATCCTGTACCACGAAGGGGGCTAGGCAAAACATGACTTGATGAGGGATGACAAGGAAAAATGAGGAGAGCTTTTTCCTGTCCTTCAGGCAGCAAAAGATTTTTTAATTCTCTTTTTTTTTTTTTTTTTTTCTCTAACTACAGTTGGATCATAACATAATGCAGGTTGGAAGGGCCTAATATACTGCTTCCTGCCAAATTACACATTAATATACTGCAAGTAGATTACTTCAGTTTGGATGAATAATTAATATCTGAACTGGCTACATAATTTGCACTTTTCCAGTTTTGTAGGGCTGAGGTTTCATTTGAATTCCTTAGATGTGCACTTAGGCACACAAGTGAGTTCTTTAAAGTCTGAAACAAGCTTTGTGTTTTATCTGACTCAAACCTTTCTCTAAAATAGACAACAGAGAAGTTCAATGGCAACAGGAGAATGAAAGCCAAGAGAAAGAATACTTGGAGGGAAGCTGTCTGGCTTTCCAGCTAGAAATTAGTTCCTTCCATATCCTCTTGAGAATAATCCCCAAAGGTCCCTTCCAACCACTACCATTTTGTGATTTTACATTAATTCCAGAGCCCAGCCCAGGTTCCTTTCAAGGCATTAGAATTCTTTCTGTTGGCTTTTGTCAGGTCCATAGTGTGCAATTCCTCCTCCTCGCCCCGAAATACTCTTGAAGAAAGTTCTAATATATTCCGAAGAGTAACACTAGAGAGCCAGATTGGCAGTACCTATCAAACAGCACAGGGTTGGGCTTTGGGGTTATTTTTAAAAGTGTGCTTATTTACATGAGCTTCTTCACTTTACATACAGCCTAATACCTCTTTAATCAGCCCTGAAGCTCTCTGAACTCACTTCAGTGAAAACCAGAGCTGTCTAGGCTATATTTCACTCTGATGCCAAAGTCCTATGCAATGACGCCTTAGCTCACAGAATTTTTATTGCCTATTCTTCATGTTTTCTCTTGATACAGGCTCAATGCATACCAAAACAATCTGTAACTTCCCCCTCTCTGATGCTATTGTCTGGTCATCTGTTTCCTCATATGTTTGTTTCTCTGTAGATTCAGCTTCAACAGAGATTCTAGAGGGAACAGGTTTAGTGACAGCCCTGCCTCAGACACAACTGAAATAATGAAGATTTATGGCAATCATAAACATATGTTGGATTTTATTTTACAGTAAGGGCTTTCTCTGTTTCAGATGGGCAGAGAAGAGTGTGAAAATACACGTGCATCATAAATTTATTTACATTGATAACTGACAATAAACTTTTACTGTGGTAGAATCCAACTTTTTCTTTCTCAGAGATCTCATGCAATGGAAAAGCATAAAAATCTCAAAAGCCTCACTTTGAGCTGAAGTATGTTGGGGAGGAAATGACTTTTTCAGTTAGAAAGTAGAGCAAGTTATTTAATTTGGTTTTTTCCTTGGAAATAAATCCTTTTTACTTCTGTGAACCTGGGGCAGTTCTGAAGCTAGCAGAACTATGCTATTGTATGCTGGTGTTAGTAACATCAAAATATGGCCATAGGAGCAAAATGATGCTTTTGTGGCACAGCACAGTGTGGGCAATGACTGTTTAGGCTGCAGGAAGACCCAGGCTCTAAAGAAAGCTCATACTCAATGATTTTTATAATGGCATAATAAAGAGAAAAGAGGGGAAGGACAGAAGATGTACATTGAGCCTGAGCAACAGGACCTCAGAACAAGAGGACACAGTCTCAAGCTGCACCAGGCGAAGTTTAGGCTCGAGATGAGGAGAAAGCTCTTCACCGAGAGAGTCATTCCCCACTGGAATGGGCTGCCCAGGGAGGTGGTGGAGTCACCGTCCCTGGAGGTGTTCAAGGCGGGTTTGGACGTGGCACTTGGTGCCATGGTCTAGTCTTGAGATCTGTGGTAACAGGTTGGACTTGATGATCTTTGAGGTCTCTTCCAACCTTGGTGATACTGTGATACTGTGAAATAACATACCAGCAGTAGGTTTATTTGTCTGCACAGTAGTCTCTAATGGAAATTGAACCAAATATACTTTTTGCTAACTTTTCATTCCTAACTCTTAATCAAAAGTCCAGATACTAACTGGTCTTGGAATGTGAAACCCCCTGTGACAATGTGTAGAAGCTGAAATTCAGCAAGTTAACTCCTTCACACATGGTGTAGTGGACCGAAACTGTGCTTAAAATGTTTTAATGTGAAAAGTTTTGGGGAGGTTTTTTAAATGCCTCTTTTTTTTTTTTTTTGGCATTTAAAGAGGAAGAAGTTGCTAAATAAAGTTTTCTAGACTGTTGTCTCAAGTCTGTGTCACCGTTTGAACTGCAGTTTTCAAGCTTGATTTAAAAAACATTTCTTCTTCCATAATACTTTGGCCAGACTAAGGACAGGTTTCCAATCTCATGCAGCTGATCATACCTTTGGCAGTTCAAAATGCAGTCTCGAAGCAAAAACACAAAGCTTGAGGTGAAAAAGTGTGATTGGCAAAAGTGTGAGTCTGATTCTGCTTTTCATACCCTTGTAAATGTAGAGAAAAACCTCACGTGTTTAGCTACTGCAGAGGCTAATGCTCCTCTAACCCAGAGCAAGAGTCTCAGGACTCTTAGCTAATACAGCTAAGAGCACTGGAGTGTGCTGTCATTGGGATGGATCAGAAGTGACTTTCTTCTTCAGTAGCTGTAAAGCTGAATCGATTCCCCACTGTTTCACATAAGCCCCAAAATGCAGAAACAAGAATTCCTTTGCACTGAAACGTTTTAAATGAAAGCTTTCAAACCAGATTTCATCTGCAGCTGCTTACTCATATGAAGAGTTTGATTCCTCTTGAGCTTACCCTGATTTTCAGACTTCAAAAGGCTGTAGAGCTTGCCATGCTTCACTCCAGGTGAATGTATCTCCTCATGTAACACAATGTATGTTCAGGCTGGGCTGGAGAGTTTCTTGGTTGGGTTTTTGGGGTTTTTTTTGACACTTAAATCTTTGCCTTTTATTCTCTGTGATTGTGTATAACAATTTTTATTTTGGTTGTCTATGCTATGTGTACTAACCTGAATTGTGCTGTTACAGAAGGCTTATGTGCCATGTAAGCCTCAGCTGCAAATGCTGTCAGCCCTCCAAGGAGTTCTGGACATGGAGAAGAGCCCATACACACAGCTCAGCCATAAATCCAAATGTCATTACCCTGCCTACATTAAACATCTTCTAGCAGGCCTTTTACAGGGCCAGTTTGTAATTTCTGGCACTAAATGATGTTTTGCATTTCATGAGATGTACTAATCAAAGCATTCTGTAGTGTGTGATTTAAGCTGTGGATTCTATAGGATACGCTGCTTTATGATACCTCGCTGGTATTTATTTGACTGTTCCCTGTGGACAACTGGAGGAGAGAAATTGGTGAAACTGCCAACTGGAGTCACAGGTGCAGGCATGGGAGAAGTTACATTAGTGCTTGGCAACACAATGTGAGTTTAGGCAGAAAGTGTGTGGATCTGGAGGACATACAGCAGTGATAGGTACCTAATTTGGCACTTAGATATCCCTCTACCTGAAACTCCTGTGTAGGTCAAGTTCTATAATGTTTCTGGAATAAAGGCAGCAAGCATAAGCAGGAAGAGCTTGGGGACTTGAATTGTATTTTCTTTCACAGCTCACTGGATGTTCAGGTATCTCCAAACAGTTCCAGAGGCATTATTTCTGAGGTCCCTGACTAGGCTAATTTAATGGCAGCATTAGGCTATTTTGGGTACAGCCTATGTCAGCAATGCTAAAAGGGCCATTGTTAAACTAAATGGCCCTTTGCTCTCTTAAATAACTTGGATATTTCAGGAGGTAGAGGAGATTGTTTTGGTTGTTTGCCCTTCACTACTGCTTTTATATAGATCCCTATCCTCTAAAGAAAAGGCAGTTGCAAGACATATGACATGATGTCTTTACTGATATATTTTCACAAAAGCAACCTGAAAAAATATTCTTGCTGCCTAATATCTTTATCTGAGAGGCATGAAGGACAGGATGCTGCAGGACTAGACAGACATGTGGCATTGTTTACCTCAAATATGAAACTTCACTTTTGAACACAGCCTCATTTTCTTGCAGGTTTTTACATTTCCTTGTTAAATTCAAACAGAAACCACTCTACTCTGTCTTTTCCTTTTATTATAAAGCAGATTACTGACTTATGGCTACGAGTTATTAAACATAGCTTTTGTTTGTTTGTTTGTTTTTCCAATAGGAGGAAATAAAAAAAAGTGATTTCCCAGTGAATGGTTTCCTCTCAAAAGCTTTTGGTTCTTCTTCCCATGTCTGTAATTTCAGATGCTGCACAACAAACATGTGATGGTTCGTGTGGGAGGAGGCTGGGAGACTTTTGCAGGTTACTTACTGAAGCATGACCCCTGCCGAATGCTGCAGATCTCCCGAGTGGATGGCAAAACTTCTCCAATCCAGAGCAAATCTCCAACCCTCAGGGACATGAATCCAGACAATTATCTGGTTGTTTCTGCCCACTACAAAACCAAGAAGGAGATTAAGTGAAGTAAGCTTCTCATGTGATCGGGACTCTACATACATAGGTCCAAATTATTTTTCTCAAGTGTAGTGAATTTAGTTTCTGCTTTAAAAGGACTTTGGAAAACTTAAGACAGACTGGGAATGGCAGCCCATTTTGAAGATCTCTTTGAATTGCAGAACTATTTATTTCTAGTACTGTATCTTTTATAGCAAATTACCCTTGCTAGGCTAATTACTACAATCAGATAAGAAACAGACATATATTTTTAGCCAAATTATTACTCTTTAATACCTGAATGTATACTTAGAGTTACATAAAGGAGTGGATCCTGTTAAGGGAAGAAAATACACACTACAATATATTTGTATGAAAATCCTTGACTGTTAGACTAGTTAAGAAATATATATGCAGGTGGAAAAAATGAATATCTGTGGAAATTATTTGGTACTGCCTCTTGACATGAAATGCAAATTGACTATTTTTATGGGTTGCAAGATTTTCTTAGCCAGTGGAATATAAAGACTTACTGCATGCCAAACAACTTCCCAAAGTGATTACTTTAATACAAAAAAACAAAGCCCAAGAAAAAGACCCCCACACCTTCTACTCTTTAAAGCTAAAGACAATGCTCAGTGCTAGATCTATATGTAGAGCCTTCCTGTTTTTCACCAGCTGCCCAATATAGGAGCAGGGGGAAGTTGAGAGGTTGCCCCTTCCTCTGCCAGACAATAGCAGTGTACTAATGGGGCGAGGTACTGAGGCTCAGCCTTGTGACCCAAGGAGGAGCTTCAGAAGATGCTAGTCCCTCCTGAGTCACAAAACACTGCTCCTGAATCTGAGCTTTTCCTTCCCCTTAGTTTCAGTTGTGCTGGTCATGCCAAATGTGAAATATTCATTACCCTGTCAGCAGAGTGATTCACCTTCTTGTAAATCATTCACACACCTCTAAAATAGCTAAAGGCATATGGGGGCTTAGTTCATTATTTTGGCTACTTTTCTATGTTTATATTTGATAATTTATGTGCCTTGTAATGTCCTAGAAAAATCATTTTATAGGATTATTTCACTGACTGTATAAATTTGAGCAGAACTCAGTCTTTTCATTAAAAAGGAAATAAAATTTTTTAAAATACTTAGACATTTCCAAAGTCTTCTTTGCTCTTTGTAATCTGTGTTCCCATATTTCACTGCTACCAACTGGATGCCTGCAATATACAATACTGCTCACGGATCTAGAAATGAGCTCCAGAGTGATCAGGACAAGCACTCAGTTACTACAGATAGCAGAAAGCCACCTGGATTTTATTAAAAATTAATTTTACTTTCCAGAGAAAACAAAAAGAAATCAAAAACATTCCTGAAATATTTTTTTAAAGTACCAGCTGGTATTTTGCAGCATTTTTAGCAAGTTTGACATCATGTCACAGAATGGCTCAGGTTGGACCTCAGAGATCATCTACTCCAACCTTCCCACCATGGCCAGGTACACCTTTCAGCTAGACTTGGCTGCTCAAGGCTGCATCCAATTTGGCCTTGAACACCCCCAGGCATAAGGCATCCACAACCTCCCTGGGCAACCCATTCCAGAGTCTTACCACCCTCAGACTGAGGAACATCTTCCTAGTATCCAGTGTAAACCTAGTCTTCCTCAGCTTCAAACTGTTCCTCTTCTCCTGTTGTTGTATTTGAGGCACCTGGTGTGGGTGTGGGAAGCAGAGGAGGAAATTAAAGCAGAAGCATCAATTAAGCATCAAATTTAAAAAGGATGTAGAAGGCTGAGGTCCTGGAGGAAGGAGTTGGGAGGCTGTTGCTCAGAAGGTAAGTGCTGCTGATCTGATCAATGGTATTTGCTTCATGTACTGTGCCCTATAGCAGTGTAGGAGCTTGGGGTGGTTCTGTTGGGAGCCAAAGGCTCAATTTATGAGGCTAAAGCAAATTTGCTAACTCTTGTTGGAAGAGGTCTGGCTGTTGTTACAGTGATGGGGATGAAACAGGCTTCATGGAGAAAATACTTGGAGAGGAAAACATGGCTGTTTCTGGTGGATGTACTTAAAAGTTTCTATGCCAAAATCGATGGTGTTACCTGTTGTAGAGGTCTCAGCTGAATGGTTATGCACCAACAGGGAATACCTCTTGTTCCCTGCAAGTGTCTGCTGAGGCTGGAGGGAGGGGATGACATGCTGAGCTGTGGAAAGAAGCTTGAAGGATGATTGTGAGGGAGAGTGCCATAGAATAGTTTTGGCTGCCTCTGCTGCTATGTAACTCAGCTGGATGTGAGTGTTGAGGAGGTTGAAGGTCCTAAAAATTGAGCTGTTACACAGGATCTCAAAAGATCATTGAGTCCAGCCCCCCTGCTAGAACAGGATCACCTACAGTAGGTCACACAGGAATGCATCCAAGTGGGTTTTGAAGTCTCTTGAAGTCTTCTCCTCATTGGGTCATAAAAGCAACTCCATGAGACCTCCTGCTGGCTCTGGGCATGTGTCTGTGCTAAAACTGAAGATGGCTAAATGACTCAAGAATACTTAAGAAGCTATTAATACTGTGTAATGTCAAATAAACGTCACCATCCTGGAATCAGTTCAGAAACAGTTTGGAAATGTAACTGTAACATCTGGCACTGCTCATTACAGGAGGTACCTTCTGGCATCCTGCTCTTCATACATTACCTGGAGCGTTTTTTCTTCCAAGCAGGTTTATTTGCATAACTAACTGAGGATAGGAGGATTTTCCATCTCTTTATTGCAGTGATAATTGGTCCTTCCTTTGCATTGCCACCTTTTTTCTAACAGCAACTTAGTGATGATACATCAAATCTATGGAAACTAGTTCAAGGGCTGCTGGGTGGGGATGAGGGAAATAGGGATGCGTCAAGATACGCGTGGGAAGGTGCAGCGAGTTTCTTATCACTTAGAATGAATTCAGTGTTGAGTCTTCAGTGTGCATTTTAGATCAGGGAGATGAGCTGTTTGCCACACCATGGTCTTACAGAAGCATCTGCTTGAGGTGCTTCCAAGGGTTTGGTTCTTTTGGGGCTTAATGTTTGGTTCTGCTTTGTTGGCTGCTGATAGGCAGCACCTGACAGGGAAGGAGGTGGAGTGCTTTTTGGAGTGCTTTTTCTTGGCTTTGTGTCTCCTGCTGTCTTGGCTTGTGGTATGTCAGGAATCTAAAGTAAGGTGAAACAGACACAGGGGCTGGAGAGGTTCTTCCATCTTAGTCCAGCTGCTGGCACCGCTTATGCCTGATGAGCTGTGTCCCAGCAATTTAGTCTGTCCCTGTGCCAAATCCACATGCTGAAGTAATCTGTTTTCCTAAGGGCCCACAGTGGTGCTCCCCACACTTGTAGAGATGCAGCTTCTGCATCCTTCCAAACCTCGGAGAGGTCTGCCCCAAACACTCTTTCCCTGCCATAATCTCTGTACTTCAACAACATGCAGTAGCAGGTGGCTTTGTTTGCTGTTACTGCAACAGAGGCCATGCTGGTGCAGTGGCTGCACATCAGCCCTTGCATTTCAGCTTACGAGCACTGGGCTCTCTGGGTTTCCCAAGTGATCTGCAAGAGAATGCTTTCAGAAGGTGGAGAGGAAAAGAGGTGCAGTGGTTCTGCTGCAAAGCAAACAATGTCAGCTGTCGAGATACTCTGCACAAAGGGCGTGTTTAAAACACCTCTGTGTTTCTCTCCCCTCAGAGGCTTAAAATGACTGAGGAAACAAGGACAAAATTCCTATTGCATTTTGTATTTCCTCCGTGCAGCTCTTAAGTGGTGTGAGAGAGAGGGGAGGTGTCAATTTCTGCAAGCAGAGAGCAGTTTAACTCTACCTAGCTCTGAGCTTTAGAGATTCCACTTCGGGTAGCTCTCGGCAGGATTTTCTGCTTTTGTTCTCAACTGAAATTCATGTTCCCAAAAACCTTAAACCAATGAGAGGTGGCTTCTTTTACCCAGATTTCCCAGACTGAGCTCAGGCTGGACATCTGAACAGTTAGATGGGTATGGTATTGAAACCTCTTTAAAAATAGCTTTATTGATCAGTTTTGTAGTATTGAACTACACAGTCCCAAATCCTCTGATGTGTTTTATAGCTGAAGAAATAAATTTGACTTTCAAAACAAGGACTTGAGGGAAGCACAGATCCATATGGCTGTTACTGAAGGGATGGGGAGAGAAAAGTTTTCTTCCATGACAATTCTGCACTGCAGCATTCACCCCTTAAATACAAGGTCCACTTCTCTGAGGAGTTTCAGACCTTTACTCTCACCTTCCTGAAAAGCTGCCAGGTTGCCAGTCAGAAGCAAGCCGGCTGTCTTAGCAGGGCCAAAAGCTGGAGGAGAGCCAGGGTGGGTGTTCAGCCAGGGTGGCAATCTGTTACTGGGATGCACAGCACCTCTACTGATGACAGCACCTGGAGCAGACCTGAGCTCAGGCTGCTTAGCAAGGATGGGCAGCACAGCTGCCTCACACTGGAACCTCCTCTGATCTTGACAGTGCTGGACCATCAGTTGGTGACCCAGGAACTCTGATTTGTTTCATTAGGGTATTTCAGTGGCTTGTAACAGAAGCCTTCATGAGATTAATCCAGGCACACACTGCTGCTGGGTCAGGGCAGTCATACAGCAGGGGGTTGGATGAAAGGAGACTGTTAAGTCTGTTTCCTCCCTTGTGGCATTGGGGGAGCAGTAAGACAGAAGGAAGAATGTATCAAGATAGAAATATCCCAAGTGACCAACTAAATGTTAAGGGCTGCCTAAGTATCTTTGTAGGGCACCCACTGTGACTGATGCTAGACTGAAATTCACATTTTAATTAATGTTTAGCATATTTTATTACAATTCAATGCATCTGCATTAGACTTAAAAAAATTATTCTGACCAGTTAATACAGTGAAGAGAGCAACAACCAGCAATCAAAGGGAATGGAAGGTATTCATCTGCCAAGGACACAGCTTCCTAGCCCAAATGCCATTATATTCCCATTGAAAAGTCTTCTTCTCAACTCACTTCTGAAGGCTAAGCCAGGAAACTCATTGTGTCAGGTCTGCAAACCTAAGACAGCATGAGACATTACAGGGGGAGGTGAAAGAAGGAATATTTAGTTCAAGGGAAGAAAAAGAAAAGCCTCTGTAGCCTAAACTAGGTCAGAAATGGGGCCAGTAAGATACGAAGGCCAAGCACAATAGTCTCTGGGGAAAATAAGATCTGGGATCTTAGTGTTGATCATGCTGTAACAAGCTTCCCTCTATCAAAGCTGTGGCTCAAGGCAACTAGTTTGCCACTAGTTGTAACACCATAGTTTAGGTAGCCCTAAATAATCAAAGGCAGCTTCACATTTGGGAAAGGGATTATGGAGACTGCTGAACAGAGCATAAAAGCGACAGAGCTTTGGCCATTTAGCAAAACTTGCTGTGCTGTAACACGCCCACCTCCAGAGCACAGAATCTTCAGGCAGTAAAACCATCCAAGGGGTGATGCAAGAAGTCCTTTGCATTCCGTTTTCCAGAATCCTGAGAAGTGCAGCATTGCCCTCTTGTGGTAATAAAGGCCAACAATTAACAGTGTTCATGTTTAACTTCCAGTATTCATCATAAATACTTACAGACTCCAAAGAAATCCACATCAGGAAATGAGGAGAACAAATCTTAGACTCCTAATAAAACAGCCTTCTTGCTAGAAGTGTTACAGCATTTATAAAGGTTTCTATTTATCTAGTGTCACAAAATGCTTCCATTTGGAAGGACCTGCTATGAATCTGATCTCTTTTTCATAAAAGGCACTAAATCCCTAAGCAGTTCAAAGGTCACTAGGAAGCTGAAAAGAAATGCTGTCACCCACATAGACAAATATATATATTTATGAACAACTTTCTCCACCAGGGCTTAGAGAAAGGTTTAAACCAGTCACACCCAGACAGACAGACATCAACTGACCAGACAGCATATCCTGACTGACTACAGCTAAGGAGGCCACTTCCATGGGAGAAAACCCATCTCACTCCCTTGACAGGGAAGCAGTAAAACATGCACATAAAATAAACGAACAAACAAACAAAAAAGTTGGCCAAAACTTAAGTGTTCAGAGTTAGTTCTTAAGTTTCTTGGTGTATATTTCCACATCTCTTCTCTCACAATGGCAAAGTACTGCTGAGTGTTCAGATGCAAACAGCAAAAGCCACATAATGAGTAAGTGCCACTTGGCTGCAGACACTGGCAGTAAACGTCAATTTTCTCTTCAGAACTCATATTTCTTTATCCAACCTGCCACTGAAGACAAAAACAACAAAACACATCACAGGTTTGTATAAAGATATGAGGAGGTGGTGGTGGGGAACAAAAAAGTGCAAACAAAACTCCACCCTTAAACACCACAAAGCAATAAATTCCCCATTCTAACACCTTTTATGTCCAGGAAGTGAGGGGCAAGCAGCACACCAGGGTAAGTTATACCAGCTCCTGCTCCCTGAGTCATCTACAGCAGTAAGGGTAAGGGATGAATCATAGAATGGCAAGGTTGGAAGGAGACCTCAAGGATCATCTAGTTCCAACCCCCNGAGAAGCTTTATCTATTGCCTTGTCAAGAGTCTAACTCTTCATAAAGTCTCTGCCTGGTTTTCTGAGACAAAGTTTACATTAGGAAAGTATATCAGGCAGCAGTGAATTTCACCAGTATCTACGCCAGCACTGTATGGCTCTTTTGTAAAGCCAGAGATGAAACCCAAAGCCATTACCCTACATAGTTAAAGCATTTTCTGTGAAGTCTGAGAGAAGAGAGGCAATCTCAGCCTGTGCTGAAAAACGACACTAAGTACAGGTTAACCCAGTGAGGTCCCTAATGTTCAGAATGCTGTAAAACTGATGCATCACAGGTGGGAAGAGCCCCCAGCTCTATGCCATCTTTGGTGTCTTTGCATCCCAGAAACGAGTGTCAGTGAGAACACTGTGATAAGGGCACATGCTTCCATTTCTTGCTTTCCTTCCCCTTGCTTTTTCCCTGAGTTACTCAATCCTGCAGAGGACACCAAACCAGGACTTTCTCAGTGAATATGTGGACAGATCCACTGTGTTTCCTTTTCAAACTTACTCTCAGTCCTCCTTCTCCTCCAGGACCTGAAGCTGCCATTCTTTTTTCCATTTCTTCCTGTTTCTTCTTCTTTTGCTCTACAGAGTAGGCGTTCTTAATTCCTCGAGAGGAAGCCTGGGGGAAAACACAGGTGGTAAGACAAGCTAGGTTTTTTGGGGGATAGAGGCCAAACTGCAAGTCTTGGCAGCACCAGTTTGTGAACTCTAGTTCATGTGAAAAGACTGAAACATGAGGTAATGCTACTGTAACATCAATGCAGGGATGTCCGAATACTTCACTGTGAGGGTGGTGAGACATGGGCACAGGCTGTCCAGAGAAGCTGAGGATGTCTCCCCCTGGAAGTGTTCAAGGACAGGCTGGATGTGGCTTTGAGTAACCTGGTCTAGTGGAAGGTCCCAGGAGGCTGGAACTAGATCGATCTTTAAGGCCCCTTCCAAACCACACTGGTCTATGATTCTTCATACTGTGAGCTCCTGGTCCCACAGGTATGTGACAGAGGCTTTGTTTCACATTATTTACACACAGGTGAAATGTTTAATGTAATTATGTGTACCTGCTTTGCATCCTGAGATGCAGAACCAGAACCTCCCTTCCCAGAAATCCCATATTTTTTAGCCTGCACTTTTTTTTTCTAGTGTCAGGGCCCACCATTGCCTTTGCAAACAGAATGAACTGGGAAGAGATGATTTGGGTAGACAGGACATCCAAGAACCTTAGCTGTTTCATCTTCTTTTCATTTCTTGCACCACTTACTAGAAGGCTATCCAGAGATAGGATCCAGAAGATGGAAATTATAATGACAGCTCCTATTCTAACACTCAATAAACAGATAAAGTCACAAGCTCTGTACAGCTACTACAGAAATCAATGAGAACTTTCCATGCAGGGGAGGAGGAAAAAAAAAAAAAAAAAAAGGTTGGGTTAGTGCTAGCCCAGGCTGTAAACCACTCAATTTATGAATTGTGATCTGTGAGAAATTCTCTGTGATGGTTCTACCTTCAAGCTTTTAAGTGCTAATCCTACCAGTAAGAATAGACTAACTTCAACTCTGTCCTGTCTAGCTTTTAGGCAACTGGCCTGCTGAGGGACTTAGGTACTCCAAACTGTCTGTAGAGCACCCCAAAATGAGGAACCTTTCGTATGACTTCAGGCTGAAAAATGAGCAGCAGGCCCAAGAAAACACTAAGCAGACAAGGATATCTGATCTACTCCCTTGTCCTTTATGGGGGAAACTGAA
>WBNM01019629.1:435615-449051 GCA_013399055.1 Ramphastos sulfuratus
CTGCGGCAGTGGTGCGGCCTCTGCCCGCGGGCCGGCACTGGGCCGCGGCCGCCGCGCAGGTAGGCCCCGGCACTGCGGCCCGGCCTCCGTTTTCCGGAAGGCGGCCCCGCTCCCCACCCTACCCCGCCCCGCCGGGGAGGGCCGCGGCACCCGGCGCTCGTCCCCCGTCCCGGTGCAGCTGGGCGTCACTGCCTGCTGCTTACGAACAACCGAGAGGAAGGGAAGAGGAAGGGAAACCGGCTGGGGATTGCCGCGGCCCCGCACTCACCGGGTCGGGCGTCTCCACCACGTCCTTGACGGCGCCCCCCATGCAGGGCAGGCACAGCCCCATGGCGGGACCCACCGCCGGCAGCGGCCCCCGACCGGCGGCCAGGAGGAGACGGCGGTCCCGGCCCCGCCCGCGGCCTGCGCCCGGCGGCGCGCTTCAGCAAAGCCCGCCCCGTCATGAGGCTGGCAGCCGGGGGCGGGCAGGGCCNCAGCTACTACAGAAATCAATGAGAACTTTCCATGCAGGGGAGGAGGAAAAAAAAAAAAAAAAAGGTTGGGTTAGTGCTAGCCCAGGCTGTAAACCACTCAATTTATGAATTGTGATCTGTGAGAAATTCTCTGTGATGGTTCTACCTTCAAGCTTTTAAGTGCTAATCCTACCAGTAAGAATAGACTAACTTCAACTCTGTCCTGTCTAGCTTTTAGGCAACTGGCCTGCTGAGGGACTTAGGTACTCCAAACTGTCTGTAGAGCACCCCAAAATGAGGAACCTTTCGTATGACTTCAGGCTGAAAAATGAGCAGCAGGCCCAAGAAAACACTAAGCAGACAAGGATATCTGATCTACTCCCTTGTCCTTTATGGGGGAAACTGAAGTGGGCTGTTTGCAAGACATCTCCATTACTCAACATTCAGAAGTTAAAATGCCCTCAAAGAGAGTCTTGAAAGCCCCAGGTAGATGTTTTATCCCCTTTACAAAAAAAAAAAAAACCAAAAACCCAGAAGTAAGACAGCGGTGCTTCCGTTCCTCTTTGGCAACTTAACGGCTGCCACAAAACTTCAAAGCCATCCTAACCCAATTTGCTTCATTCCTCCTTCCTCCCAGGCAAGGCCATTTAAAATCTAGATGGAGGTGTTCCCCTTTCACAGTTCTGAAAAGCAGGCTTCCTACAGGTACATCTCAGCACTTTCCAATTTCACAATACATGTGAATTGCTTTCAGTATGTAGCCTGACACAAAAGTTCTTAAGGACTCTGAAGCATCACTCAGCTGTTGCTCCGACTATTAACCAAACTCTTACAACCAGGTCAACATGGTCCTCATCATTAAGTCAAGTTTTAATTCAAGCCTTCTTGAAGGGTATGGAAAGGAAGAGATTTGCTAGCTTTGCATTCTGCTAGAGTGTTTCCATCCTACCCTTCTAAATTTAAGGATACTGACGTAGTTAGAGCTTAGCAACATCAAAAGTAGAATAAACTAATACTTCTTTGTCGGAATTAGAGCTGAGAAACATTCTTAGTTGCTGCCACCGTGCTAATTTTACCTTGCAAGTGCCCATAACTTGCATTTGTAAGAGAAGTAAGAGTGCAGTACCACTTGAACTTGCCACCACAACCACTGTTTGCCAACTCTGCTTTGAAATGCTTCTCCATCTGTTGTTTGCAAGTCTTATAATATTGAACTTGTTCTTCCACTTCTTAAGTTGTTCTTTTTTTTTTTTTTTTTTAAACTTCTCCCACCCAAACAATCTCAGTGATTGAATGGTCTTTGAGGACTGAGCTGGAATGCTCTAAATATATGTAAAAAAGGGTACAAAAGAATAATATATGAAAATGTCACTGTAATTCCCACAATCCAGGCACTCCATCCAGTGTTCCCAGAGAAACCCTTGCTATTTTCCCCACTTACTTAAACATATTTTGAATAAATAGTATATCATCAGACATTACCTCCATCTGCCTCTTTTCAGCAGCTTCTGCTAGCTGTCTTCTTTTTATTTCCTAAATAAAACGTGAAAGACAGGGAAATTTTATTCCAATACAGTCTGCACCTACTTTTGAAAGTCTTTTCAGTATGACTCAAATCTGTAATGCACACTGCCACAAAATGCCAAGCTAAGTTAATTAGCATCATCTTTCCCTGTCCTGCCAGTCTGCAAGAACAAAGTGTTTTTAGTGACTAATATGCTAGAGGAGCAGCTGCTGCCATCTCCACTCAAACCCCACCAGAAATCTGTATCCAGCCATTTGTATCACATTCACTCCAAAAAAAACCTCATCCTGGAAGGAGAAGGCTTCCAGTGTGTGAAATGCCCTTTGGGATGTTGAACAAGGGGAAGCTCACTCTTTCAGGCTCAAGGGGCTCCTCTCTCCCACCAGCACTCTGAGATGAGGGGTAGACAAGCAGGGAGATGGGTCTGAGGTGAGGATTACACAAGCAGGGAGATGGGTTCCTACGCATTCAGGAGAAATGCCATCCCGGGAAGGTCACTCAGAAGTGAGCATCACCGTGCGCCAGAAACAGGCAGCTTTTCCCGTTTCGGGTCAAAATGAAGTCATTTTGCCCTTGATGCTGGCACGAAGCCCCACGCCATGAGATCCCCGGCCTCCACGCAAGTGCCCACGAGTGACAGGTAGGGTGGCTGTGGGGCGCCACACCGCGGTGTGGGGTGCCCGTGGCAATCTCGTTCCGGGGCCCTCCGCTCCGCAGCCCGGGCTGCCGGGGGCCGCAGTATCCTGCGCACCGCCACCAGCGTCTCGGGCGCCCGTTCCAGGGCGCTGCGGCAGTGGTGCGGCCTCTGCCCGCGGGCCGGCACTGGGCCTGGGCCGCGGCCGCCGCCGCCGCGCAGGTAGGCCCCGGCACTGCGGCCCGGCCTCCGTTTTCCGGAAGGCGGCCCCGCTCCCCACCCTACCCCGCCCCGCCGGGGAGGGCCGCGGCACCCGGCGCTCGTCCCCCGTCCCGGTGCAGCTGGGCGTCACTGCCTGCTGCTTACGAACAACCGAGAGGAAGGGAAGAGGAAGGGAAACCGGCTGGGGATTGCCGCGGCCCCGCACTCACCGGGTCGGGCGTCTCCACCACGTCCTTGACGGCGCCCCCCATGCAGGGCAGGCACAGCCCCATGGCGGGACCCACCGCCGGCAGCGGCCCCCGACCGGCGGCCAGGAGGAGACGGCGGTCCCGGCCCCGCCCGCGGCCTGCGCCCGGCGGCGCGCTTCAGCAAAGCCCGCCCCGTCATGAGGCTGGCAGCCGGGGGCGGGCAGGGCCGGCCGGGGGCCGCGGAGGGGCTGCGGGCCCGCGAGGGAGGAGGCTGCGGGGCGCCCGCGCCACGGCTGCCCTCCGCCGCCGGGAGTTAAACGAAAGTGACATTCACAAGGAGAGGGCACAGGGAACAAGAGTTAATTAATTTC
Source organism: Ramphastos sulfuratus (assembly GCA_013399055.1). Taxonomy (NCBI): domain Eukaryota; kingdom Metazoa; phylum Chordata; class Aves; order Piciformes; family Ramphastidae; genus Ramphastos; species Ramphastos sulfuratus. The sequence continues at coordinate 439,011 of WBNM01019629.1, forward strand.
ATCTCGCCCCGGTGAAGTGCCGCGGGCAGGCAGAGCCTGCTGGAAGCGCTCCCTCGCCTGGCGGCGTTGCCGTTCCCGGACTGCGGCTGCCACCTGCTGGTGCCGAGCTGCCCGCAGGCCCACGGCGGGCACAGCTGCAGGTGGCAGGAGAGCGACGCTCAGACTTTTCATCCTCTCGGGAGCGGTTTGCTGTGGCTTACTGCCCGCAACTGTTGGCAGCAATTGCCGGCCCTGCTGGCCTTCACCGGCAAACTCGGCGTCGGTACACAGAGGAGCCCCGAAGTCTTTTTTTTCCTCTGGTCTGTCTCTTCCACTGTTTCTTTTAAAATTTTGCTGCCTTCTCTTCTGGTTATTTATAGCAAACTCCATCATTTCCCTGTTTGAAAGCATTTCTTGATTTTGAGTATTGGTGAATACACCATTCCATGCGTTATGTGAAGAGTATAACATGGAATGGAATCATAAAGGTTAGAAAGACCTCTTAAGATCCTTGAGTCCAACCACCAGGCCAGCACCACCATGCCCACTAACCCTTGCCCTGAAATGCCATTTCTACACGTGGTTCGAACCACTCTAGGGATGGTGACCCCCACCCACCACTTCCCTGGGCAGCGTGTTCCAATGCCAGATCATTTATTCTTCTTAAACAAAACAGCACCCAGCCTCTGGCCTGCCACTGTGTTTTTTGTAACAGTGTTCTTGTCCTGCAGTTTATTCCATGACCCTGTGATGCCTGGATCTCTGGAGATCATCTAGTCCAACCTCCCTGCTAAAACAGGTTGAGCTGGGGCAGATTGCACAGGAATGTGACCAGGCAGGTTTTAAAAGGTCTCTAGAGAAGGAGACTCTACAACCTCTCCCAGCAACCTGTTCCAGTGCTCTTACTGCTCCCAAAGAAGCTTTTCCTTAACATTCAGATGGAACTTCCTGTGTTCCTGCTTGTGCCTGTTGCTGGGCACTACTGAAAAGAGTCTGGCTTCATTCTCTTGTCTCCCATTCTTTAAATATTGATAAGCATAGAGAAGATCCCCAAGGGCATCATGTTCCTGGAATTTCTGAACTGGACATCAAGTCTTGCTGTTCTGTGGGAGCCTGATGAAGCTTGTGTTAGTAAGAGCAGAAGGAGGCTCACCTGCTCCCTGCCCATGGTTAGTGGGGCTGAGATTGTCTGCAGGACTGTACAAAGGCTCTACCAGAGCAGCTGGGCTGTGTTGAGTTGCCCTAGGAGCAGCAACAAAGGTGCTGCAAAGTCCTTGCTTCACATTGAAAGCATGCATTTTTTAAAATTACTTTTAAGTGTCAAGATGATATTGTTCCACAGTGATGTGGATTAAATGCTTGGTCAAGATGATATTTGTCGTGGGTTTAAAGAGCCGACAGAGTAAAGCTGTCAAACGAATTGGAGAAAAAAAAACCCAGAATTATATTTGGAAAGAGAGTTACAGATAGAGATTACAAAGCAGATAGAGAAATCCATAAGCAAACCCCCCTGAATTTTTCCCAAACCCAAAACTAAATCCATCATCCCCAGTGCTCCAATCCTCCCCCTGCCATGCCTCCGCCATCCAAGAGGCCTAAGCACAGCCTCTGGAGGCCCCAACCAGGCCTATCCTTGCATGTTTTGTCCCAATAACGCAGCTCCTGCCCGACACAAAGCTGGAGGGGGAGGAAAAGAGAACAATCTGGCCTTGCCCTGAGCTTATGAAGAGATAGCAGAATTGCGGGATTGAATAACAATCTTCAAGTCCCTAGAGGACTTTTTAACCCTATAGTTCCCAACCTGGGACAATATTGTTTTATGGTTATGTAGATTAAATGCTTGGTGTTTTTCAAGCTTCAAGTTGGAACTGTTCTTGGCTGGATCAGGGGATTCTCAGCTGGTTTCAGTCCCCCAGTCCTGGGGCGTGGTGAAAACACACTTTGCTTCATCCGAAAGATTTAGAGGAAGATTGAAGCACACTTGGATAGAACTCTGCATAGAGAGAGTACAGCTCTCTGGTAGCATGAGCTGGTAGGACAGCTAACTGAAAAGGTGAGTGGGTCAAGCAGGGCTTCAGGTCTTTCCAAATGCCTGCATAAATATGGTAACCATTTCTTGTCCTGTAACAAAAGCTCCTTAGGTTAGCACTAAGGATTTTCAAGGCTAATGTTTTTACTGCTCAAGTTTTAGGAATACTCTAGCAATGAGGTTGCTTAAAGTCCTTTAATAAATGGTTCTCCTGGAGGCTTCCCAGAGTGAGCTTAAGGAAATTCTGAGGATGTGTAGTTTGAAATGAATTCAAATGAAGTCCATGTCTTCAGGCATGCTGGTGCTGGTAGCCTGAAAACTAGATGCAAATTTAGATTGTTGGGGTAATTCTAGCTCTATATGAGTGAGGAGCTAGCCTTGCTGTATTCTAATGAAATAGCAAATTTTAAGTCATCAACTTAAACACCACCACAACAAAAAAATCCAAACCCACAAACCAAAACCTTAACACTGACATTAATAGTAGCAGGCCATTGCTTTTAAATGGGGCTGCTAGGCTGACTGAGTTGGATTTCTTTTTTTTATCCATGTGATGAATTGTGTGTAGTGAGTTTTGAATATTTGGTTTAACAAGAAATACATCTAGAAAATGTCAGTGACCTTTCTGCAGGCTTTTGGTAGCTCATTAGCAATTTGTTGCTTGTTCATCTGTAACAGTTTAGTTATGGTGACATTTGTGCAAGAACTTGGTATTGAATTGCATCTTACTCTGACTTTTGTCAATGTCTCATCTCTTCTTGAAATCCAGCAGGTGGTACTATTGACACAAAAATTTCCTGTTTCCCAGATCTCTAACCACACCTCATTTATTGCTTTGTTTTGACATTGGTCTGTGTGGCTTTGAGTAGGAATGAAGATGCTGCTATCTGCTAGATTACTGGAAGTGTCAGAAAGCTTTTCACAATAACCGAGATGCATGGAGAGAAGGGTGTCCAGCAGATCTAGAGAGATTCTCCTCCCCCTCTACTGTGTCTTGGTGAGACCACACCTGGAATACTGTGCCTGGTTTTGGGCTCTCCAGTTCAGGAGAGACTCTCGACTCTCTCTCTACTGGAAGGAGTCCAATGGAGAGCTACAAGTATGACTGCAGGGCTTGAACATCTCTCCTGTGAAGAAAGACCTGAGGCTGTTTAGTCTGGAGAAGAGAAGGCTGAGGGGGGATCTTACCAGCATTATAAATATCTGAGGAGTGGATGTCAGGATGAAGGTGCTAAGCTCTTTTTGGTGGTGCCCAGTGACAGGACAAGCAATAGTGGGTACAAGCTGGAACACAGGAGGTTCCATCTCAATATGAGGAGATGCTTCTCTACTGTGAGGCTCCTGGAACACACTGGAGCAGGCTGCCCAGAGAGGTTATGGAGTCTCCTTCTATGGAGACTTTCAAAAGCACCTGAATTGCTAGGTCACCTGCCCTAGGTGATCTTCCTTTGGCAGCAGGTGAAAATGAGCCTTTATGGGTGCTCAATCTGCCCCATGAATGACTTTTTCAATATCTCTATCTTCTGAAACACTTCATTTCATTGTGCCACTACAGAAGAGAATCTTTCAAATATGAGGTCTAAAGGGGCACAGTAATTGTGGTGTTGACCTTTGAGTGTGGGAGCTTATTGATAATGGAGGGTTTGTATTGCTGAATGTAAACCTAGAGAGAGGATCCATTTCTGACTGACAGTTTAGAAAGTTATCACCCTCATTTAATTATGTAAAAATAAAAGTAAAATGCATTCATGATTGAATTGTAGTTGGGATTTAACTTGGGGATGTTCAGTTGCCTATCATACCTCACTTCCAGCTAATAAAAGTACTTACTTGATTTTTAAACTTGGGGAATTTTTCTTCAAGACAGGACAGAGTGGAAGAGTGGCTGTGCTCAGTTGTAACTGGTTTGGGAATCAGCAATACTTGCTTTCACTACAGGCAGCTTCCAAGGCAGCAGAGACATGTAGCCTTCCCAGGAGAGGCGTGGAACAGCTTAGTGCCAGGCTTTCTGCTGGAAAAGTAATTGCAGCATCTATGGACATTCGTATAAGTCTCTGTGTTCCTGATGTGTTACTCTGCAGTCATTAGCCATCAGCTGAAACATCAATAGGAGAGGGCTGGAGCTAATCGTTACAAAGGCTGTCATTGATTTCCGTGAGAGCAGGCACAGCCCTGACGGGCAGTGGTGTGCAGCAGGTGTCTGTCCGGTTTGCTTAGCAAGCTCCAGGGCTGATGCTCTCCTCAGCACCTCTACTAAGTCAGTCCCACTTAAGTTATTTCTTCTCTGGCTGTGTCGTTGCATGCCACCATCCACTTGGAGTAGTGAATTAAAGGGGAAAATCAATTTCTGGCTGTAGAAGAGTTCTTGTCTCTGTAAATGCCACCTGTAATACAAGGGAATGTGCTTATAGAGTGTTGTCGGTTAGAGAACAGCAGGTCGCGCTGGAAGGGAGCATTTCCACCTCTCTGCCGTCTCTCCAGGGGCATTCAAGTGCTCTGTAAAATATGTGTAATCCAGCCAATAAGTGTTTAGCCTCAAGGAACAGGTGGGATCTTCTATGCCTTAGGCACACTGAATATATTGAGATTAACAACAGTGCTGGGTTTAGATCTTCATCTGCTTTGTTCCTGCGGCTTCCTTCTCTGGAGGTTCGAGAACAGCCATGTGTGTAAAGTTCCATCCAAAGGGCAGTTACTAGAGACACAGGCTCTGAGTACTGATGAAAGGAATTAACAAACAATGTAACTCTGATGGGGTTTTATTCATAATATTTTATTTATGTATGGGGAGGTTGATTCCCACCACAGAGATCATGAAGGCTTAAGATAACAATTCTTATATGCTGCATACAAGCATTTTGTCTATACATTTTCGTTCTGTGAAAAAACCCAGGCATAGGAAACACTGAAATTGCTGGGAAAATTAAATGTGGAACTCAGTAGCATTATTCAAGATAAAATCTCTTAGAGTACATGGAAGTCCTGCTTGACTGACTGTCCAACATCTAGTGATAAACTGAATCCTGGTGAAACTCTGGATTTCTAGCCTGAAACAAAGGCTACTTTTAGATACTGTGCTAAGCATATTCATATGATACATTTATCAGTCCACAATACCTCAGTTAGTAATTGAGACTGCCAAAAGAACATCTGTTTACAGTCACCACTTCTAAGGATAAATTTGTATCATGAAATAGCCTGTGTTTGAGTAGAAGGGCAGTTAAAACTGAGAAGGAAGATTTCACTGCTTTTTAAGGTCAATTTCCACTCTGTACCACCAGGCAGTTTGAGAAATCACTGTGCAGGAGTCTTCTGTGCAAGACATACAGCAGTACATATGCTTTATCCCTCTAGCATGTTAGCAGAGAGACTTGGAGTTATTGGGCATAAAATAACTTCTAACCCAAGTAAAATGCAGGCTGTTTTTCCGTGATTGGATAAAGACAGGAGCAGATGATGCTTGCCCTTTGTATGTTGAGCATGGTTTCTGCAGGCAGCTGATATTCTTTAGCCCTGCCTAGGGCACCAGTTTCATGTCTGGGGTACTGAAGGGAATTATGCTGTCGCACATCTGGCTTCTGCATGTCCAATAACCTGCACCAGAGGGTTCACAATCTGTTCCCTGCCATAATGTCTGACTTGACAGTAGCTTGAACCTACTCCACTGAAAGATGGTCTTCTTTTAATGCCGTTGAAATTTTATCCTGCTCAAAACTGGCCTGATAGAGCTGCTCTGACTCATTCCTGTTTGGGTCTTTTACTGTTTGACCAGTTGCTAATGTGGGTCATGTTGTAGGGCTGCCTCTTCAGACCTGAGAAATGCTTAGGGACTTGCAAAGAGTGCAGTGTGTAAAGAGCAGGGCTGTGAGAGCAAGGACACCTTGCAGAGTCTTCTGCAAGGCTGTGTTGTTTTCATACGTAAGTGCACTTGTTCTATCTTTGTGTGTGGTCCTGGGTTTTGCTGCTTTTTTTTTTTTTTTTTTTTTTCCCCTCCCCACCTCTTGCATCTGCTCAGTGGGGAACACATGGATTCACTTACACAGCTTAAGTCTGTACTGGAGGGGGGAACCCTAAAAGATGAAGGGCAGACATGTTTTTTTTTTTTGTTTTTTTTTTTTAATCACCCTGGAAAGATGACTTTAAAATTAAGCCTGTACCTGAAGAAAAGAGAGATGTGCTTCCTGTACCAAAACAAAGCATCAAAAATTGATGTTTGCAGTCAGCAGATGCTGGAGTGTCTGACAGCACACTTGGCTGAAATCTACTTTTCTTCCCTCTTTCTGTTTCGTGTAGAGTATCAGACTGGATCTTAAGGGTAAAACTTTTAGTGCTATGTAAGTTATGCTCTCATCAAAGCCCATGGGTGCACATTCTGACATTTATTTGCAGTGCTGGTGTTTTGTGGTCTCTTCAGTCATATGGAAACCTCTCTGTGTGATTCCATCAATGCAGCAATATTCTTTGCTTTAATTGTCTCTTTGAAAGAGGAGAACTTGCCTAAACTACTTAGCCACGTGGACTGTATCTAGCAATAAATTAATGAGTAATGATTTTAGGACTTCATTATACAGCAATGCCACATTATAGTCCAATAAATAGAGATCAGAAAAATAAAGGTAAAAATCAATTGTATGACACTGTAATAGAGTTCAAGGAAGTTCTAATAATTAAGCTTGTCACAGCTATATTGAAAAGCAGGAACATTTGTCAGACTTAGAATAGATGTTTATTGTTCTACTATGTCACTTAATAAATGAACTATGTAATTTCTTTATTATTCCATTTGAAATCATGTGTTTTGTAGGAAATAATGTATAGAAACCTTAAAGTTGTATAAACTTTCTGCTGTGCCTAACTGTATTCAATGAAGTCTGTAGGAATAATTAAACAGCAATCACTGTACAGTTCATATTGGCTTGCATCCTGACAACCACAGTGAAATTCAGGAAACAGTAAAGGTGTGGAAATCTACCAGAACTTTGCCTGTGCATCATGTTACCAACAAGTCTTGTTGCAATAAGTTGTCTTTATTCACTTTATTCACAACCAGTAATGATTGTCATAGTTTTCAGGACACATCAGTCTCTGTGATTGTGAATGTTTTTGTCCCATGCTAAAAGAGAATGACAGTGGGAAGAGGATTTCCTGTTCCCAGCCCTTTGCTGTCCTCTAGTATACATTTCTGGTGAATTAATTACTAGCTAAAGACCAAACAGGCCAGAGCCTTTCCAGGGAAACACTTTTTCAACCACACTAGAGGCCTCTGTGTGTGTGTGTGTGCACAGGTGCACTGCTAAACACATAAATGCTTAATAGGCACAAAAGGTTGCTTGGAGGATACTGAAGGGATTTTTCCTTGCTATAGAAACACTCTGAGAGTTTGCTTTGCCTCCCAGGTAGAAAGTTTGCTAGTTCTAAACTGACTGGCTGGAGCACTGTTAATTTAGGGTGAAGCTTGTAGAGTAGGGTTATTGGTTGGACTTGGTGATCCTGAGGGTCTTTTCCAACCTTAATATTTTTGTGATTCTGTAATTTGCTTGGGGAAGGGCACCTTGTAACTATTCATGAACTGAATAAGCAGTCCACTGCCTGAAGTGCTGACCACAGCAGAGGTGTGGGTAAACCTTGTCAGAAGCAGCTGAGACAGAGGTGGTTAATAACCTCATTGCTTTGTCCTGTGACACTTCTTAACAATTATACTCCCACATTTTGTGTCCTGTCAGCATTCTGCCTTCGTTTCTCTCAGCAGCTTCTTATGATTTTCCAGCTCCTTTTGTCAGAGGTGGCTTTGTGAAACCCTTCTGTCCATGTTCCTGCCCTGCTGAAGAGTACTGTCTCAGTTCTGCAGTTCTACATGTGCTTATTATAGACAGATGCGTTTGTGTCACTCCATTAACTTTTGCTGGCACTTAGCATGACAAGGTTTGGGGTTCAGCTTTTCCTAGCACTGCCAAGCTTGAGCTGCTTGGACTGAAGTTCTTCCCGTGGCTGTTTGCCTCAGGCTGCCTTTCTTTGAGGAGAATCAGCAAAAAGTTTAGCTACTATAGGTTGCGTTTGAGAAGCACCAAGTCAAATCTGTAATGCAGAAATACAGCCCCGAGACTCATGTGCCAAAAGCCTTTAGCAAAGGTCTTACTCTGATGGCAGGGATGTGACTTGTGCTGCTGCAGGGATAAGATGCCAGCTCTTGGCAGATCTAGGTGTTGGGAACACATGGGAGTTCTAATGACTGGTTGTGGAGAAAAAGCTATGCAGGTGGAAAATGTGGAAGAGTAAGAGGGAAATGTAATTGCTTCATGCTGGCTTTCACTTAAATATTCTTGACTGTGTCTTCAGAAGCAGTGTTCACTAACTGGCTGCAGCAATTAAAAAGAAATGCTGTCTTTTCTGTGAACTGCAGATCAAGTCTGCATCTCATTAGTATCATGTTCCCATGGCAACATTTTGCCTGTTTATTCTGTATAGCTGAACACAGACTTTGGACTCGGACGAACTTTCTGTTCTGTGCAAGTAAATGATCGTTTTAAAAGCTGAATTAGAACCGTTACGCACAGCCACTGTGGTTTGATAGGCACTTTTTGGTGGGATAGCAGTTCTAACACTGAATGAGAGTCATTCCCAATTGGTAGCTGACTATAAGTAAATGGAAATTACAAATCTCATGTTAAGCCTGCCTGGTTACCAGCCAGACTTTCTGTATGACTACACAAGAAAAGTTTTCTCCAAGCACTACAGACTGTGCATGTTCTGCCACAAGTGATGGTTATAGCATCTGTACAGCAATATGCCTTGCAAAACTATCAGGATTCTCCTTAAGGACTTGAGGGATCTCAGTGAAATCCCAGCTGCAAATTAATTGGGAATAAGTATCTTGCATGATTGCAGGCTTGCAGTTTATCCCAGTGTGTGTCCAAACCACGTATAAAATAAAGTTGTGCCAAGGGAATAGTTGGCTGTGTTATCAAGATCTCCTATCGTGCATTACAGGAGCCACTGACATGGAGCAGTGCTGGTTACAGATGGGCATTACCAGAACAGTCAGCACTGATGTGGCACTGTGGAAATTGTTAATGTGACAGCTCTGTTACTGCAGTGACTGGCTGGAAACAAGCAAAGGACAGCAGGAGCACTGTAGGATAATTCTACATGTCTTTCAACTGACTTATGAAATGTTGGTACTGATGGTTCACTGAAGTGTGTTCCCAATATTGCTATTGGGACAGTCTGAGGGAGCTGGGGTTGTTCAGCCTGGAGAAGAGAAGGCTCCAGGGAGACCTAACATCTGCCTGCCCGTTCCTGAAGGGGGCTGCAAGGAGGCTGCAGAGGGACTGTTTGCAAAGGCCTGCAGTGATAAGACAAGGAGAAATTAGAGGAGATTTAGTTTGGATGTTAGGAATAAGCTCTGCATCATGAGGGTGGTGAACACTGGAACAGGTTGCCTGGGGATGTAGTTGAGGCTCCATGCCTGGAGATATTCAAGGTCAGGCTCTACAAGGCTCTGGGCAGTAGAGGATGTCCCTGATGACTTCAGAGGGGTTTGACTACATGACCTTTGGAGGTCCCTTCCAATCCAAACTATGATTCTGTGTTTGTTTCCTATTTATCTCCATGTTTAGCTATTAACTTGTCAGTTAATAATTTTATCTGATATTATATATATATATAAACAGGGAAAAAATGCAACTGGACTGGACTGCCAGGGTGAGAGGTGTAACTTACATCTGTGTTTCAGGAATCTATGGAACAAGAGGCTGATCTCATAGGTATGAACTGTACTCAGAAGATGGTAGTTGTGTGTTGGATCAGTGAGAAGTATGCCACAGTGTCTCCCAAGGCAGTGTTAGTGATTTCCTGAACAAACTGAGAATGTTCTTCTACAGCATCTTCAATGTGGTGCCTGTTAAAATAGTGTTCTAAATTAGGTTTGGAATGTGTTTATATTTGGTTCTTGAAATGTACAGATCTTGTAAGGGAATCTGTGCATCCTACCATCTCTCTCTTTCTCTCTGGATATATGCACGTGCCCCCCCCCC
>WBNM01019629.1:449092-496504 GCA_013399055.1 Ramphastos sulfuratus
TTGTCAAGAGTGACGTTATGACAAGTGCTGTCATAGCAGCTCATCTTCTGCTGGGTGCTGGTAAAGAGTGCAAATTAAAGCAAACCAAGAGGGATGCTGGTGAGCACACTCCAGAAAGCCAAGACATGACTTGGAAAAATACCAGTGTAGATTATGTCTCAGCTATGAACACAGAAGAGAAACAATGCAGTACCATTAGAGATCTGATTATCTGTGAGAGAATATGGTGGCAAGGTGGTGTGACACTGGGGCACAGGTGATATGAGTGTCTCAGGAAATACATCTAGATGCTTGAAGAACAGCTTGTGTCTCTGTTCTTAACATCTAATTCTGAAAGCCAAAAGTAGATTGTTTAGGCAAAAGAATCATAGAATCACTAAGGCTGGAAAAGACCTTTAAAGAACAAATCCAACTGTAACCCAAATACTGTGGCCACTAAACTGCGCCACATCCACAGCGTCTTGAACACTGCCAGGGATGGCACCTCCACCTGGGCAGCCTGTTCCAATGCCTCACCACTCAGTAAAGAAGTTTTTCCTAATGTCCAATCTAAACCTCCCCTGGCGTGACTTAAACCCATTTGATCTTGCCCTATCTCTAGTTACTCGGAAGAAGAGACCAACACCAGCCTCACTCCAAGCTCCTTTCAGGTAACTGTAGAGAGCAATGAGATCAGATCTGCCCTTAGCCTCCTCCAGAATAAGCAACTGCAGCTCCCTCAGTCACTCCTCGTGTGATGCCCTCCAAACCTCTCTCTGGTCCCATTGCTCTTCTCTGGACATGCTCCAGGACCTCAGTGTCTTTTCTATCTGTGAGTTACATCATAAACTTCTTCCAGTCAGTTGTACCATTTGTTCTTCCTTGCTGTCATTAAATGTAGTTGCTTTTGGTGAAGAAATTGTCTATAATGGAATTTTTTTGTGTGTTCATATACTCCCTAGTCCCGCCAGAGCTTTCTTTTCTAATGAAAGAAAAGTGGGTCACAAATTAAAGAAACTTTGGCTGCCATTGTCCTAATGAGATACTGCAGCATATGGTCTTCAGTGTGGTCTTTCGTATCTTAACTGAAGTCTTGTATGGAAAAATGTCTCTTAGCTGTAGCCAGCTCTGTAAGCCCATACCTGCCTGATAAATTCAGTGTTTTCTTCTGTCAGCCAGCCAAAATCTTCAAACACAGAGCTCCCTACTTTCACAATAGGGTAATTAAGAGGTTGGAAATTTTAACTGGAATAGAAACAGGCAATACCGTTCTGCAGAAGTATCATTTATGGCTTTGAGATTTTTCCAACATGAAATACAACTGCTTTGTGATGGCTGTGCAACCTGCAGTTTTACATGATAATCCCTCAAAGATATTTGGGGCTTTACCTTTCTTTTTAGAGCTCTTGTTTTTTTTTTTTTTTTTTTTTTTTTCCCTTNTTTTTTCTTCTCACTTAAGGTGTGAAGGCAAAACCAGCTCATTTATCCAGTGTGTTAATCTCTGGATTAACAGGAGTTGTTAACTGATTTGCAGCGCTTGTTCTGAGAGCTATTAAGTTTCACTTCTTCCCCCATTTTTGATTGAATAGTGATTTTTAGGATTACTTGCATAGCTTAAATTCTCTTTGATGTAGAAACCATCATTTGGAGACTTTCTATGGATTGTAGTAGAAGCAGTGCTGCATTTCTAATGACTTGCATATGTGCAGAGTTTATGGGATACTTTTATACTTACTACTCCAGAGGAAGAAATTGAACTTGGAGCCATTTTGGGGCTGTAGTGTTTGTATGAATGCAAAGATGTGGGTCTGAGTTGATCTTCATGTCTAATGTTGTAGGTCTAATTAAACTAGCTGTATAATTTACAAATGAGTGTGTGGGGGGAAAAAATCTCAGAGGAGTTGTGTTTTGATTTTAGGCTAACCCTGTCCTTTTTAGTGTAGGTCAGAAAATGGTTTTATTAATTTGTGGGATTAAATAAATCTAAATGGTATTTTTTTTCCTTCTGAAATTAATTCCATTATGGAGAGTCCTATGGCATTTAACAGGAATGAAACCACTAAGGTTTTCTACATAAATTACATTAGATATGTGCATATTTTAAAAGAATTACCTTTTTTTTTTTTAAGAGATTTTTTAAACCTTTCTCTAGAGTTGTATTGCAGGAATAGAATTTGTTCTGCAATGGCAGGAGATACTTTAGGATGGCTATTCTTTTTGTGACATTCTAACAAAACCTTCCACAAGGGTTTCCATCATAAGCTGTTCTGCTGTAATGTAATTTGTGATGCTTGCTTTCAGGTGACTCAGATGTCCTGTAGATTGGAATTTAAACAGAAAGTGAAAAATGTTGAGTTTATTTTGAGAGAACCATAGCAGAACAAGGAAGGGAAGAAATGACTTTTACCTTTCAGATGTTTAAGATGTGCATGAGTCATACCTTAGCTGACCATGACCTGCTTTGAACCACACTGAGCTACGCAGAAAGTTACTGGCTGCAGACGTCACCATTCGAGTGCTTAAACATAACAGATGAAAGAAAAGTAGCTTGGCACCCTCTCGGTTGGTAAAAGCCATCCAAACACAGAGCAAAAATATCTTCTCTTTTGGAGTTTCTGTTAGGTTACAAGACATGTATAGAAATCACAGGAAATTAAGATTTTTATTCATAAGAGAGGAACTATTACTCTTTTTCTGCTCATGGTTATATGTCACTTTACCGTGCTCCGTCAGCTTGTGAAAATCTCTTCCCTGGATTCTCTGTTGGTACCACAGCTGTTGTGGTCTGGCTGAGACAACAGCCTTAAAATATGTTTTGATCAATACATACACCCTTACAGGTTTAAGGTTAGCTAACAGCTCAAACTACTCAGGAGCAAAGCACATAAAGTAAAGCTGGGACCCTGGTGAGGGTGTGTGCTACTCTGAGCTTGAGTCAGTGAGGATATGACTTGTGGGGATGAGGAAAAAATACATGCACCAGATTGCACTTAGCAGGAAAAGGAAGAGTTTTGGTTCTGCTTCTACAGTAACTCAGTGGAATTGTGGACAGAACTGAATTCTCTTGTGTGCCAGCTCCAGGTGACAGGAGAGCTGTTGCTTCTGAGAGCAGCTTCTGAATATCAGTGCTTCTTCTCTCACTTCTTCTCCATCAGGGAAGTGGTAGAAAATACTCCTGGGTGGTTGGAAGTGGTGTTTTTAATCTTAGGGAGAAGAAATTGAATCATGCTTCAATCCTGCACCACCTGACCCAGGCCTCATCATGGCCCACATACAGTGAAAGGGCAGCACGATGCTTGCTAGTTAAAAATCCATCCTGTCCTTACTCCCTTTAGGAGAAAAGACATCATTCAGAACTTCTGGGAAAGGCTTCCAGATTCTTGGTCCAAGAAAAAGCTGAGGGTGAGGTATTGAAGCAGAGTTCAGCATAGGCTTAATCCTTGCTTTGTTGGCCAGGTCTTTTGCCAGCTAAGTGGTGCTGTCTCCTTGCTGTGGCCTGCTTTGATGCCCAACTTGCCACCCCTCTGCTTAACACCGGGCCTGGCACTCTCTTTCCAGGGCAAGGATTTTAATGTGAGGTACTGCAATGCCACTTCTGACAGAAATCACTTTATAGCTGTAGTCCCTGTGCTACATAAAGACTGATTACAGTCCAATGCAGCCTTCACAGATGTCTTTGAGTATGTAATGACTCCAACACATATGACAGGCTGCAGCTGTGGACCTCCATTGAATGATTTCTATTCTAGCAAGTCTTTTCAAAACAGCTTCCTCCCAGTCCTTTCTTGTCACCAAGTTTGAGGTGATAAACTGGAGATAACAATGATTTTCTGAAACATATCTATTATTAAAAAGCCAGCAGCAGCAGTGAGGGTTGAATATTCAGCTTGTGGGGAATTGCAACATAATTGTGTCAGAATAGCACAATGTGCATAGCTGCCCTGGATGTTGCCATGCTGCTTTTTCCTCCTGTCCTAGTTTCAGCTGGCATAGAGTTAATTTTTTTCCTAGTAGCTGGTACAGTGCTGTGTTGGATTTAACGTGAGAATAGTGTTGATATGCTGATGTTTTATTTGTCACTAAGTAGTGCTTTTCCTAAGTCAAGGAGTTTTCCATTTCCCATGCTCTGCCAGTGAGAATATGCACAAGAATGTGAGAGGGGGCATGGCCAGGACAGCTGACCCAGCTGGCCAAAGGGCTGTTCTGTCACACTCTGTATATAAACTGGGGGGAGGTGGCCAGGGTGGGGTTGCTGCCTGGGCACTGGTCAGTGGGTAGTGAGCATTGTCCATCACTTGTCCTTCAATTTTATTTGTCTCTCTTTGTTACCTGCATTTTTATTCACACATGGGTATAGTTTATTATATTTCACCTATTAAACTGTTCTTAACTCACAAGTTTTCATTTTTGTCCTGATTCTCTTCCCCATCCCACTGGAGGCAGGGGGAAGTGAGCAAGTGGCTGCATGGTGCTTAGTGGCTGTCTGGAGTTAAACCAGGATAGCTTGCTGATGAGTAAAGAGTCAAGATGTAAAAATTGTCCCTGAGTAATAGCTCTCTTTAAACGTCTCTGAAAAGGTTCCAGGGTAAAGGAGCCAGCAAGTTTTGAGCTTTGGAATGAGGAAGGAAGGTTTTGTGGTGTTGGTTGTTACTGGCTTTATAAAGGAGGCTCATGCCTATGGCACTCTTAGGAGTGTAAAGTTCAGTCTGGGGCTTCTGCCAGTCACTAATTGATACCCACAGCATTTGATCAGTATCTGATATTACTCGTCCTCATTTGTTCATTGCATAATAAAGCTACAGGACTCAAGCAGCATCTTGGTCCATATTAAGAAACTGAAGTTCATACTGATGAAAATGGGAAGACTAGGAGCCAAATTGAGCTGTTGGTGCTAGGGCACAAACCTGAACATAAGAAGTTCCATCTAAACATCAGGAGGAACCTCTTCTATATGGAGAGTGACAGAGCACTGGAACAGGCTATCCAGAGAGGAGGTGGAGTCTCATTCTCTGGAGTCATTCAAAGCCCACCTGGACACAGTCCTGTGAAACCTGGGCTAGATGATCACAAGTCAACCCCTATCATTCTGTGAAAGCTGCATGGAGACTTTCCATCCCCAGCAGCACTTGTTTTTCAGCCCTAGTACTTACTGACTGTGTAGTGTAGCCTTTCTGACTCAGAACTAGGTATTTTATTTCCCATTTCAGTTACTCTTTAAAATGCATCATCCATCATAGTGTTTTAGCATGTGAATAGCCCCAGTGATTGCAGATTGAATCAGATCAGGCTTAATAATAAGACATCTGTTGAGAAAATAGACTTATCGACAATGTAAATATTGTAATCAGACAAAAATGTGAATCCTCTTGAAATTATGCATTGATTTAGAACAAATGATATTTATCTCTCTTCTCTCTCAGCACTGTATCCCACAATACAGAGATGCTTCCTACCTCCATTATGTGGCTCTCCTCAGTGCCTGCAGCCTTTCAGCCAAGCAGGATGCTCAGCTTTGTAACAGAATTAGTCCTTTTTGTTTTAACAGAAGCTACCTATGGGTACAGGAGGCGAAGCCTTTGTTTGGCTGCCTAACATTCAGCATTTCAAACACAATATTTTGGCCTTCCAAAATTTTTCTCTCCCCTAGCAAAAGGCAGGAATAGACAAAAATAGTTCTTTGTCCCAGAGGCCTGTGGGCTTGTCAGCCCTCTTCTCAGGCTTGCATCTGTGTGCTTGCTGTCATTGTAGGCCTAAGCAGACTAAAATAGGCTTATACGTGTCCTGGCTTGCCCAGGCATGTTTTTCTGCTCTCCCTCTCTGTTTTGGGGAGAAGCAACTGTGGGAAAGAGGACAAAGAACTTGGAGCCACTGAGTCTGGGGACCCTGACCCTTTGCATCCTTTGGTAAACAAGGTACACGCACTCAGCTTGTGCCTGCCTTGTGCAAGGCTGTGCTCTGCCCTAAAAAGGGTAAATCATAGAATCATAGTATGGTAAGGTTGGAAGGAGACCTCAAAGATCATCTAGTTCCAACCCCCTGCCATAGGCAGGGACACCTCCCACTAGTACAGGTTACTCAAGGCCTCGTCCAACCTGGCCTTGAACACCTCCAGGCAGGGAGCATCCACAACCTCCCTGGGCAACCTGTTCCAGTGCCTCACCACCCTCACTGGAAAGAACTTCCTCCTAACATCTAGTCTAAATCTTCCCTCTGCCAGTTTAAACCCATTGTCCCTTGTCCTGTCATTGCAAGATCTTATAAACAGTCCCTCCCCAGCCTTCCTGTAGGACCCCTTCAGGTTCTGGAAGGCTGAAGCAAACCTATGGCTTCACCTAGTATGGCCAAGCTTGGCTAACTGCCATTCCCATTGGCTAATCTGTGCCCAAAGGCTCATTAGTCTCGGGCTGTATTGATAAAAGGAGATGAACAGATAACACAATGTGTGCTCTGCCATTGTATCTGTGCTCTCTACTGTTATATTCATTCTGCCTTATACCTTGATCTGCCTGGAAACTGCCTTGCAAGAGTTTACCAGGAATGCCTCCACGTGATCAACTGCACAGCCAGTGTGACACCGTGCTGAGACTGCACATCTCAAGACATCCTGCCCACACCTGAAAGCCTCTTGCCCAGACAGGAAGTCCTGGAGATACACAGATCATCCAGAGGAGATCAGGACCAGGTCAGAGCTTGCTGCCTCCTTTCCCCAGCAGCCCAGGAAGAACCAGAAGTCTCAGCAGATGACAAGAATTCCCTGAAAGCCTTTGGGCACTGTCTGAAGCTGTAGCCAGCCCTGCGAGTCGGGAGGTCATTTTGTGAGTAAATACTTCAAGCCTCTTGTAACTCACCATTGCCTTCTGCCATGAGCAGAAAGGAGCTCCCTGAGTCCATCTAGTGGGCAAGCAGAGCATTGACCGCAAGGGGCACACTGACCGCAAAGCCTTCTCTGCCTGTTCAGTTGAGTTCAATTCATGTTATAGATCATCACTGGTTATTGCTAGAGCCTGTTGTAACCTATATAAAGTATCCATGACTGATGCAAAGAACTGATTGTTATTAAAATTAGTGATCAGGACAGTGAGAGTTCTGAATATTGACTATTAATAAACAATATTAGTTTTTCAAAATAACATCTCCCGTTAATTAATTACCCCTCCACTACACTTGCATCAGGTGTCTAGAAATGTATGTGATCCCCCACTCCAGTGGATTTTGCCCCATGCAGATTTTCTACATGTACAGCCACAGCAGCAGACCTGGCTCCTGATTCACCAGTTTCTTCTCTAGATGCTTCTGCTGCTATTCAACTCTCCACCATTGTAACCTTTATTTTTATTTGGATAGAAAAAAAAGGTTGCTCTTCCTATGTCCAGCAGACCCTTGTAGTAGTCTCTTTCCTGTGAAATCCTGTGCCCAGCAGCTGTTCAGTTCCTGTCCTTCCGGGCTGATGCATACTTAGTTGCTTTACAAGGTTAGTGCTGATGTGGTTTTATTAGAGTGGAGGAGCTATGAGTTAGCAGATGATATTTTTGGAAACTGTAGTAAGCCTTGGGGTGGCTTGCAGTAGATAATTTCTTGGTTATTTTGGATTTTGTTTTTTTCCTACTTCAAGAATATTTTTTTTCCCCCAAACCAATTCCTCGACAAGAAAGGTGACCCTTATGATGAATATGGAGACTCACTTCTCAAAACATCATGCTGAAACACCTGCTGAAATTATTTTTCTACACCTATGCATGGCTCCTTCTCCCACCTTTTTCTCTGAAACCAGTGTAACATTTCAGCTGCCAAAAAAACCTGAAAAAGCTATGTCAGGTTTCTGTCTTATGCTGATAAACTTCACCTTGACAAAGTTATAGGTAACAAAAATAAGTCCTGTATTCAAAAGTCAGAGAAACCATATCCAGTATTACCTGAATTATGTTTTCTGTACATAAAAAACCCAACAAACCAAATTAGGCAAACCAAATGCTTCCCACTTCCCAAAGAAAACCTTCTGCCAAAGCAGAACTGGGGCTGCTTAGGCTTTTTTGTTTAGACAAGTACCAGCTGTGCTCACAACTTCTTCAGTTTGTGGAAGAAAGGCTCTTGCAAGCAAGAATCCCTTTCTGGAACGCCTCTCTGCCTTGAAAGACAAGGATTAAGGACACCAAATCTCAGTCAAATCAAATCAAAATATTTTGGACAGTATTGATGAGCTCTGTTCTGCCTAGATCCAAGACTTGGAAGAATTTACTATGGGGAGGGGATCATTGTGGAGTTGAGGGCAATTCCATGGCAGAGCACGGAAATCTCTAGAAGCTTGGGGAGCAAAAGGAAGATCCATTTGACTGTTTGTTGAATGCAATAGCTGGTCTTCATTTACAGAGCTCTCTGGATTGGCTATTCCATGTGTGGATTTGGCTCTGTGGTGTTTTGCAGCTTTGCAAGCTGTTTTTCTTTTAATTATGCTGCCGTTGCAGTGGCTCCTGCTCTGTTAAACAGTTGGGTGCCTCTAGAATTATCTTTCAGGTGTTGAAACTGCTCTGTGTGTCGTGTGCTCATGCAAATTTTCAGTCTTTTAGGCAGCTAAACCCTGTAAAATAGTCTTACACTTAAATGTAAAGAGCAAACCCTAGAACTGCTTTGCAGCTAAAATCAGTGAGGCACATCCTGTAGCCCTCATTCAGTGAAAGCTTTGCTTATTTGAGGCTGGATCCGGCACTGGATTAGTTATTTTCATTCAGTGGGCGTATGTCCCCTCCTTTCTTTCTCCCAAAGGAAATCTGGCAGCTTGTCTGTTCCAGAGGCTGTGAAATATTGGCAGCTTTCAAAACTAAATGTGTTGGCCTCTGACAGTCAGTCAAAGGGCAGATGCATTCCTATGACTTTCTCTGAAACCAGCTGGCTCTGTGCTAGAGAGAAACTGGCTCCATGAAAGCAGAGCTGCAACGAAGCATTTCCCAAAGTGCTGCCTGTGGACGTGCATGCACGTTGGAGACTGCACAGCCTGCAGCTCCAGCATGCTTTGCCACCATGAGGAGGAGGAGGAATAGTTAGCCTGGAGAAGAGGAGGCTCAGGAGAAACCTCATTGCTCTCTACAACTCAGAGGGCTGCAGCAGCTCTCCTATGAGGACAGGCTGAGAGAGTTGGGGCTCTTCAGCCTGGAGAAGAGAAGGCTTCCAGGAGACCTTAGNATTAGGCCTATGAGGCTGCAATTCTTTATGCTACAAAGCCCCATGCTGGTGGTCATTCAGCTGGCTCTGGAATTAGACAAGGACTTACTGGGGGTAGGCTCTTGATGCAGCTTCCTTTGCTTTTGTTCTGGAGGAGCAGATATGTCCAATTTCAAGTATTTGAGAGAGTTGATGTTTTGATGGAGGATTTGGACTTGGCCATCAAAAAGGCAAAAGTTTTCTCTTGAGGGGAAAAAGTGAAGAGTTATCTGCCCATGCATAATGTCACACACAGACACTTGTATCTAACAGTCATGGAATGGGTTGGGTTGGAAGGGATCTTGAAAGATAATCCAGTTCCAACCCCCCTGCTGTGGGCAGGAACACTTTTCACTAGACCAGGTTGCTCAATGATAATGCTGATCAAGTGTGAGCTGCTGATCCCATGTGTTGCAAGAGTGAGACCTAAGAATGGTCCTTAGGATTTCAGTCCAGACTTACAGTGATGTGGGGAGAATACAGTGGAGAGTTCAACTTCTGCTTCTTGGCCTTTGTGTGGGACCTGGACTGCCCAGGCCTTTAGGTATGTCCTAAATCAGTTGCAACTTAAAGGTTTGCAAACGATGACCTTTTAACCTTTAGTTTTGGCCAGCTACTGGCTCTTCATCACTACATTAACTCTTTTTAGTTATAGTTTTTTAAAGTTCTCACTAGGAAGCCATGCACCCAGGGCTGTTAAGTGATCTAGTAGTAATAATTCTGGGATGACATCATTTAATCATGCTGCCCCTGGCTTAGCTGTTCCATTTTCAAAGCTACCAAAGTTGCATCACTTTGGAGATTCCCAACCTGCGACACGATGATACTTGGTTTACGTGCCCTGTCCTTGCTACCCTTAAAAGGCAGGTTCCAGTGTTTCCATTAGCTGAGGGACTTCTGCCAGAAAGGATTTTTAACTCTGCAGTGGAATGAACAGTTCATTTAACTGGGAAATGATTTTTAAAGCATCCAAGGGCCTGGGGCTGTCGTAACAATAAAGGCTGCAAGCAATCCCCGGGTCTAAGGAATATTTCTTATTATTTAGAAGGATCAGGGATTTGAGTGCTGCTTGCAGCTTTGCAAACTCAGTGGTTTAGTTTTCATCCCTTGGTGGTGATTTCATCCATGAAACAAACTTCTAGCTTTATTCAGCTGCACTTTTTGAGGACAAGTAGAAGTTGTGTCCTTTTCTATACTGGGTATAGCATACCTTAATATATTAATGTACTTGCATGCAGCAGAGACCAGAAAAACTAAAATACCACAAAGCAGATTGTGTGTATTTCTGCTCTGCTTGGAAGCAGGAAGGGGAAATCTTGCAACAGATTGTTTCTGAGAGACTGATAGCCAAATACTACAGATTTTCAGAGGTCTGCTTCAAATAAGAAGTGCTGTAGTTGAGGGCATGTTCTTTTTGGGGTGTGGGATTCATTGGGCTTTGTTTTTTTGCTTTAAAGGAAAGAAAAAAGACAGCAGTTGACTTTGAGAGTTCTGTCTGTAAGAGCTTGGATTCATAACCACTTGAATTGTGAAGGATACACATGGCACCTTGAAAATGGGTTCAAGTAAAAACACAGTTTGTAGAAAAACCTAACAACAGACACAAAACATGGTGGCCTTGGAAGTAGCTGGGCTGGTGAAGGGCCTGAAGAATGAGTCTGATGAAGGGTGGCTGAGAGAACTGAGACTGTTTAGTGTGAGGAAGAGGAGGTTGAGGCCTCTTACTGCCTTTTACCTGAAAGGAGAACAGAGAGTGGTAGGTGCTGGTCTCTTCTCACAGCTAATTAGTGATAGAACAAGAGGCAACAGCCTCAAGCTGCACCAGGGAAGGTTTAGGATGGACATTAGGAAACATTTTTTCCCTGCAAGACTGGTGAAGCACTGGAACAGGCTGCCCAGGGAGACAGTTGAGTCACCATCGCTGGATGTGTTTAAAGGTCATTTAGATGTGGGGCTTATTGATATGGTTTAGTGGTGAACTTGGTAGAGTAGGGTTAGTAGTTGGACCTGATGATCTCAAGGATCTTTTCCCACTTGGCTGATTCTGATTCTAGTAGAGCTGAGTTCTTGTGGTATCCCCCCTGAAGTGATTAGCTTGCCTTGGGAACAAATTCAGTGCATCAGGCATATCTGTAGCTAGGCTGGTGCTGTGTGTCCTGATGTCTGGCATGCTGTGTTCTCTGCTGCTCTTTAAACGTTGAAAACAAACTTTGAATGTATCTGAAGAACCCTGAGAGGTACCTGGCTGATGTAACTGGGCCATAACCCTGAAACAAGACTGAGAAGTACAGCAGGGATGCCATGAACATTGCCAATGTTAGCCTTGCAGCTGTGATTGTCAAGTACCAAGACTAATTTTTAGGGAATTCCATTACATAGAAGAGGTGTTTAAAATGATTGTCAGAGAACAGTATTTTTCACTAAAGACAGATGCAATATGCATTTTAATAGTTATTATATTGGGAAGGAGATTTTTCTTTCTCTGTTAATGTCAGGAAAAAGAAAGGGTTTTCTAATGAATTTTGAAAGAGGCTAAACTTGACACCATGGTTCATGATCTGATTTTCAAACGAGGAGAACCTCACTGGTGAGTGAGAGTGTGTTACAGCTTTCATCTTTCACTTCAGAGGAATGCTAGCAAGGGTTTTATGCACCGAGACAAAATTTGCCATAGATTCATATTCAGCAGATGATGAAAGGCTGCTGAAATGAACTCATTTCTTCCATTATTCTAACTGATACAGGAGGTTAGCTCTGCCCTTGAAGGAACACTTTTCTCCAACACTCTGTATTTACATCTCAGGTACTTGAATCACAGGGAGCAGTTTGTGTGCATCAGGAAGCCGGAGACTTCTTCATCGACAATTTTTTAATTACTATCATCAACCCAGAGTTATACTACAGTTTTGATAACTTGCTTATTGGAGCTTTTGGGTGTAAGGTATAAATAAAGACTGTTGTGTTTCTCTTCAGGATGTGTTGAGATAATCAGCCTCTCTGGTGACTGCAGAAGCTTTTAATCTCTAAATTCGTAATGGCATTTCACTCTCCCTGCTTGCAGTGAGGAAATTGTTCACACTTGGGAAGCAGTGATTATTTGATTCATTGTCTGTTTGTAGATTACCACTGTCCATATTTTCTGTTTCTACAGGCTGCTTTTTTTTTTGGTACATTCCTTGTGTATTTGAAAGCCTTGGCTGTCTTCTAGGGTTCAGGGTAGATGATGTCATGCAGCTGGCCCAGAGAAAAGCAGGGCTTTTAAAAACAGAGCTCTCTGTGTAAGGATGCTCCTCAATCAATTATCTGCACTAAGAGCACAGTACAAATGAGCAAAAGCAGTTCAGCAAACGTATGTTCAAGTGCAGTGTAAGTCCTTAATCTTGTACAAACTCTGATAAGCAGAGAAGATGATATATTTTTCACAGTATGTTCAGTAGCCTAATGCAAATCTAAGGTGTCTGTGCCACTATGAATTGTGAACTGAAATCTATTTATTGTGGAGCAATGCTCTTAGTCTCCATCGAAGTGACATGGCAAAGATAAATCATAGAAGCTGTCTGCCAACTTCTTGTTTACTTGCTGCAGGGCAAACTTTCCTGTTCATCATTATCCTGTATTTATCATGTTTTTTTCTGATGCCTTGTGTGCTTCTGGCACCAAACCATGATCATTATAGTGATAATATTTTGAAAATAATATTAGTGTGGAGTAGTTGGACAAATGCAAACATGAGAACTTCTGAAAAGTTGCTTTCTTTTCTTCCTCTCCCCCTCCCCCCATCATTGTGTGTGATATAAAATGTGAAGAAAGAAAAATGTGAGTGTAATTATTTTGTCATAAAGAGTGTTTTAGCAAAAGTTGAATGAATAACATCAAGCNATCATAATGTCTTTCAGGGCAAATAATTGTTTAAAATATGATACAAACCCACACTGAAGTCCCAATAAAGATAAACAATATTTGAAAATAACCTGCAGAAGTTGTTTTGGGCAGCAGAAATTGCTTACAGTGGCCACGACCTTTTCAAGAATGGAAGTGTTTGAAATGGTGTTGCCTCTTCTCCCTGTCGCAAGCTGTTAGTAATTGTGAAGAACTTTAAGTAGGTGGGGGAAAAGCCACTGTATTACCTTTCCTGAAATCCCATTGCTGTTTTGATACACAGATAAAACCCCTTTCCACTTCCTGACAGCCCAAGGGAAATTTGCTATTCATTGGCATAGAGAGTAATGAAGTATCTTTTCATGCTGGATTTCTTAGTTTAGGAGACATTCTGTTTGCAGTAATAACGTAGGAAAGGAAGCAATCCCAAGTGGAGGTGCAGGGTTCCAAGCAGAGGCAGACCTACTCTGCCTAGGAATGTTTTTCAAATTATTAGGAATGATTTTAAAGTTCCACAGGAAAAAAAAAAAGAAAAAAAAGTTGTAAAGAACAGTTTGAGCTTACCAGAGTATTAAGGCACTGAATTAATTCTGTTGTTTATTCTAATGCAAGCAACTGTTTCATAAAGCAAAACAGATTAAGTCAATTCAAATAGAATAAACTCTATCCAGGCAGCTTCCTGCACTGTTTAATTTTCTTAAGCCCTTGGTTAACAAGTATTAGTATTATCTCTTGTCAGTTCAAAGCACTTAAATCCTTTATTGTTTCCTTTGTTTCAAAATGGTTTGAAGGAAGGCAGGAACAGTGTTTAAAAGCCAAGGGTTGAACCAAGCTTTTGTTTGCAGCTCTACCCGTGGGTTTGCTCTACAAGATACATTTGCTGAGCTTCTCTTTCTGCCCTTCCCAACTGCAAGATGGATCCAATCATCTGCACTGCTGGAGACTTGGTTTGCTTCTGTTTACACAACACTGATAGCCTCGAGTAGGCAGTTCTGTGGCAGTGCCAGTGTATCCCTAGAATGCTACAGTGATAATTATAGATTGCTTTGATCAAGCTTTCTCAGAAGGATAGAGAGAAAACTTGATCCTCAGTGCTGGGCTAGCACCAGTTCTTGTCAGAATTAGGCTGGTATGGCCCCAAAGACTGGCAGTGAGAAGGTGGCCTTCTGTGAGATGAGCATCCTAGTTCTCTGAGACTGCATACCATACTAAGCAGGCAAGATGATGAGTTTCAGATGCTACTCTGTCATTAGAAGACTTCCTGAGGTGCTGCTCCTTGCTGACATCTCCAGGGCATGGCAAGCTGTGTCTGACTGTCCCAGTGCAGCGCTTGGCTGGCGTGGTGGCTGCCTGTGTGTTGTGTTTGCTAGCCACTGGGGCTGGAATGGCAGTCTTTGACATTCTGTGATGCTGTGATTCATTCCCTCTCTTGAGAGATGCATTGTGGACTGACCTATTTCATGGCTTCCTCTAGTGACAGTCCATCTGGCTTGAAATCTTCTGCAGTTGTTGGAAGAAAGCTAATTCAGACACTTGTTATCTATTGGGTAAGACTAGCAGCAGCTGGGAGTTTGATCCCTTTGGCAATGCCAAAGTGTAGCCTAACCTCTCATGGTTCATGAGCTCTCCTCCTTTTCCCTGCACCTCTGTGGATTGTATAGTAGCAAACTCTCTTGCTGTTACTCTCTTTTACAGCAAAGATCAGGTCCTTCCTTACCTGAGAAAGCTTGATTGCTGCTTTTTTACTGTTTTCCTCTCTGAACTTCCACCCAGGTGCATGCCAGAATGGATTTTCTTTTTCCATAAGTGCTATAAACATCTGGTCTGATGGATGTTAGCAGTCCCTAGGACCTCAGGATGAATCATAGGAAATCATCCTATGTTGTTTACCATGGCTCAGTTCTTCTGGTTTTGCCACTGTAGCTATAAAGTCAATATGGAGGCAACATTCAGATAAATCACCACTTGAGAGATGATAAATAGTGGTTCATTGAATCAGAACTAAGGTTTAAATGCACCAAATGTAAAGCAGTTCTCATAGAGATAAGGAGGATGAGCTTACTTCAAATGAAAAATTACCCTGGAAGGCAGCAGCTACCAGGACCTGGGGGTAACAGTGTACAAGCAACAGAACAGAACCTCTCTGTATGGTGCTGTAACCAAACAAGGTGAGATGCTCTTCAGGGGGAATGAGTAAGGGAGCAGTAAATAGGAGCAAGGAAATTCATCTCTTCACAGGACTAGAGAGAATGGTGATGCTGGTATGTGGCTCTGAGTTTCCAGCAATGTCTTTTCAATGTCTTGACATGCAACTGATGGTCTAAAAAAAGAAGGCCTGATGCTCTTGAAGGCAGATCAAAATTCATTGTAGTAAGAGAGGGATCAGACTATGTACCATGTGAAAATTAAGGAAAAAAGACAAATGACAGAATATATATGTAAATGTAACAGAAGGAAAACAAATAAAAACCAAACCACCCTCCACTCATCACCAAAGTCTTCCACTCTGGTGCTGCCCTGCAGCTGGGAGCTGAAGCTTAAGAAGTTTGTTTTGGAATTAGATTTTTTTTGTTTGGGTTTGGTCTGGGTTTTTTCCCCCTCTCCATTGCAATGCGATAATCAAGCACTGGAGTGAATTACCAGGGAAGCTGTAATTCTTTCTCACTGTGTTCTCACTGTTGTTATAAATCTTTCACAGATGCAGACAGTCTTGATGTGGTTTAGCAAATGCACATTACTGGATCCAGTGCAGGAGCAACTGTGTGAAAGAACTAAAGGCTTTGGCTTTAGTAAACAAGCTCAGGGTGATGAACTACTATGCTTTCCCCATTTCTCTGGGCCTCACGACCTTTTCAGTCAAATCCACTTTGTGCTCTGCCCTACACCATGTGTGGTTCAGGTAGTTTTTAGAGTAAAGGCTGATTAAAGGAATCTATCAGCTCTCTAAATGGTTTGGGTTTGTTTTTTTTTTTGGCTGCCTTTTTGCTTGTAGTAAGTGACTGGAATGATAAAGTGAACTATATACATTTTCCATTTCCCTATTTGTTTGACTGGGCAACAGATATTCTGATGATTAAACAGGACTGCCCTGCTTGCTGTGGTGCATAGTAACTTCATGTACTGGCTGCTGCTGGAGCTTTTGCACATCCTGTATGTACAGATACACCCACGCCTCTGTGCATGAAAATGAAATGTCTGTAAAGATGGGAAAAGGTTTGTAAAAAAACAAACAGAATGAGTTCTGGTAGACTTTAGGGGGAAGGGTAATTATTAAACCATTTGCCTGACATTTTAGCTTGACTATGAAGTTGAAATCTAGGTAATATTAACAGTACTTTGTACACATCTAAAGCATTGCTGTGGATGCCACTTGTCTCAATGATTAAGTGCAGTTTCTGAAATCCTGCTGTGCTGTCCTCTGTTGTTGGAGACCTTACGTTCCTCTGGACTCAAGATATTTGCTATTTGATCTTTTACACCAGGCTTTGAGTAAGGCATGTTGGGCAGGTCATAAAAACCATGGGCTTAGGTCTTTTATTTCAGTTGATTTTATGCACCAATGATCCCCATCGCTGTTGTCCTTTCAGGTTTGGGTTTATATATTAATCTTAAAGCAAAATTCCTGTTAAACCAACAGGTTTCAAGGACAGCAGTGAGTTTGTTTTGCAGTTGAGCAATGTTTTACAAGTTCACTCAAAGCTTTGTGAAGCCTCTGGTGGCTGTGAGGCAGGCATTGTGGACTAGATCCTTGGCTGGTGTAGATAACTTTCACCCTTATTGCATCATTGTTCTGAATGAAACTATGACACTTTGTGACAGCTTAGGATCCAACCTCCCTCTGTAAATTCTAGAGCCTGAGAAATTTTATACAGCTCTCAGTCTGAAAAATCTTCTAAATTATATCAAACCTGCTTCCTGTAGCTCTTCTGAAGTGCTGTTATGAACTGCTTGCTAACTACCCTATGCTTAAAGTGAGTGGGCTGATGATCATTAGGGTGGCTCTTTAATAAGAGGAGTCCTTTGAGTGTGTCCTTCCCAAGTGCTTTCCTCACTGAACTGTGTATTGCAAACTGAGCCACCTTTAGAGCAGAGGCACAAACAACTCTAATAAATCCTTATTCACCATGGCTGAATTTCTGATACTCTGGAGATATGCTGCATGAAAAGGGCCACAATTTCTAGTTTATTAGTTCTCTTTTGCTACTACTGTACTGCTTGTTTGGTCCTGGTTTGCTTGAGTATGCAAAAAGGGGACATGAAAATGGCATTTATTGGAAATCTGTTGACTGACTTGATAAAATTTGAATTCCAGCACACCAAAGCATTTTCTGGTCCATGCACAAAGTTGATAGGTTGGCATGAGTTCTGCTATTTTTGACCCAAAAAAGGGAGCTTTTCCTGCTGAAAATTGTAGAGAAAACAGTTATTCTGAATTTGGATAGCAAACTAAGATGTTTTTTTCAGTGAACACAAAGTGAATATTTATGGACAATCTCCTATCGTCCAGCTAGAAATTTGTGAACAGCTTGCAAATGCAGATAGGAGGAAGTCCTGCAACTCCAGCTTTTTATTCAGCAATCTGGCCAGGGGCAGAACTTTTATTATTATTATTATTTTTTTAGAACTTAATTTCCATCATATGCATCACTGGGCGTCACCCCCAAATTGCTATTTTCTGAATGAGTCCTTGGGGATCAAACCTACCAAATTCCATCACCAAAACAGAAATAGCTTTGACCATCTGACAAAGCCAGGGTACATCCAGCAGAGCAGACTTCTTCAGCATTCAGCTAGCCCTAGGAAAGTTATCTTAATGGCTTCTGGTTAAAGCATAAACAAAGATCTTTCTCTCTTTTTTTTTTTTCTTCTCACTAACCTAATGAGGAAACTGAACTGTGGCTATTGCTGCTGTGGCTGTATTGTAGTAATGAACCAGTAACCAGAGAGGTTTTCTAGCAGATCACCTTATTGCAGTTAACTTGAGATTTATAGGGACAATTTTCCAGGATTTGTAGGATTTCTGTATGCTGCTTCACAGAAAACTGTTTCAGTGTCTGCAGCACCCATTGCTTATACCTGTTGTATTTGTCAGAGTTGCCGATAGCATTGGTTCTTCATTTGGGCTAATAAGAATAACTGGATACACCTTTACTGGTTTGCACTGTGACCAGTTCTATCAGCTTTTCATAAATAGGCCCATTCAGAGGGTGTTTCTGCTTGCTTTGGTTTGGTTTTGAATGTTTTGTTGGACATAAGGGTATTATTTTCTCAAGCATTGATAAATCCTCATAGAAAGAGTTCCAGTCTCCTTAACTTGATTCCCTTTGTGCAAAAGGGTTAAATATTTGTTGGTATAGCAAAAAGGAGCTGGCATGACTCTAAAGTTCAGTGGTTCTGTTGGTTAGCTGAGGGATAAGGAGACATCCATCCCTGTGTCTGTCCTGTCTGACACTTTCTTTACATTAGGCATTCAGTGGAGCAACACAGAAAGTTGTGTTTCCCTGGCGAATAATCAGATACCCAAACCAGTGGTCTATAAATCCTTTTTCTCCTTTTCTTGGCTCGATGCTTCACAGGGATGAATTAAATATTCAGTTTAGCTTTGGTAGAAAAGATTTATACCATTGCATTTCCTACCTCAGCCTGTCCTGTATCTGGAGGTTTAAACACCTCCTGTGCCAAGCTTAAATAAGATGAAGGATGGAGCTGAGCTCGTCCACCAAATGTTCTATCACTGATTTAATGCTAGCAGTAGGAGGGCTAAGAAGAGAAGACAGAGCAGTATCCTCACCATCTCTTTTTCTGGCACCTTGGCCACTAGCTGCACTTGCAAATCAGGTCCTAGAGAAGCAGCAGAGGCAAGGCAGGTTTTGAGTAGTGTCACTCTCCCTGTCCCCTAGATGACAGACTGCACAGAAGTGATTTCACTAAGCCATTTCTTTTGGCTAGCAATTAAACCACTCTTTGAGGGTCAGCATGAGGCTTCATGTTCTTTAATGATGGAAAGGGACAATACAGGCAGTAGGGAACATGCAATACGTAACTTGGGTTCTGGAAAGCAAAGCAGAAGCTTTATCTCCAATACTGCCATAAGCAGTCTAAGGAGCTCCAATTCCCAAATATTCGTGTGTAAACCTTTTCTATAAAGTGGCAGCTTGTATCTCTTGATGAATGTTTCCAGTTACACACACTTCTGCAGGCTGCTTTGCAGAGAGCTTTGCTTCAGAAGTGAATCAGAGATAAACATCCATTCCTGGTGTTTGCAGTGCTCTAATTTCCCTGCTGAAGGCAAGAAAACAAATGATACCAGAGCCCTGGAGCTCAACTGCGAGGTGTTAGCAAAGAATCTCACTGGAAGGTCTTTACAATTTGTGATATCCTTATGCTTTGTATGCTGGCTTCTAGTACCAGGTCATTAGGATATCTGGGTTGTTTTTCCGTCTCTGGTATGATCTCATATCAGGCATTATATAAAATAATGCTCAAAAAGCCTGAGCTGTAATATTTTTATAACATACTCCTCTGTAGATGGTTGTATAAAAAGCTGTATTACGTAAATGTGCAGACATTCACATAAGGTGGGTGGTTGTCATCCACATGTCCTCTCCTACAGGAGAATACTACTCTTCATCTGTGTTTACCTACCCAGAGCACCTTCATAAGATATCTCTGGAAGACATTACATACCTGTTCTGAAAAATATTAGAAGTTAGCATAGAATCATTCAGCTTGGAAAAGACCCTTGAGAGCATCAAGTCCAACTACTAACCCCACTCTACCCAGTTCACCACTAAACCACATTGCTAAGCACCACATCTAAATGACCTTTAAACACATCCAGGGATGGTGACTCGGCCACCTCCCTGGGCAGCCTATTCCAGTGCTTCACCACTCTTGCAGTGAAAAAAATTTTTCCTAGTGTCCATCCTAAATCTCCCCTGGTGCAGTTGAGCACTTTGCTGCAGGGTGAGGTTATATTTCCTCTTACACTTAAAAATTTATTCCTAATGTCCAGCCCAAACCTCCCCTGGTGCAGCTTGAGGTGCAGTTCTATTAATGACCTCTGAGTAGAGACCAGCACCTACCTCTTTCTATTGTCCTTGCAGGCAGTTGTAGAGGGCAACAAAGTCTCATCTCTGCATCCTCTTCCTCAAACTAAACAGTCCCAGTTGCCTCAGCCACCCTTCATCAGACTCATTCTCCAGCTTAGTAGCTTTTCTTCACACCTGCTCCAGCCCCTCAATCAGCTACACAAGATTTCTCTTGAGCACATACTGCTCTCTGTTTGGAGGTGAGCAGGGGGGGTTTTAATTATTCATTGGAATAAAAGAAACAGATCAATATTTTCTTGAAACCCATCTGAAATCAAAATTGTTTGTTTGATTGATGGATTTTTTTGGTTTTGGTTTTTTTTTTTTTAATGAAATTACTGAGGGTTGCCTAGTCATGCAAATCACTGTGTATTAAATGCTGCAGCACTTTGTTAGGGGTCAAGAGACTTTGAAAGTGAATAATAACTTAGGCTAGAGCCCGTTGGTGAAATAGCACAGCAAGTCACTTCTCTGTTTTCTGCAGCCTTGTGAAAATATTCATGACTGGGTCCCCAAGTCCTTCTTACATTAATTTGCTTTATTCTTGCAGACTTCAAAATCCTTCATTTTTGTCATCGTCTTTTTCAGAAGCATCTTTCCGACCTCCTGAATTCTGCAGGCGGCTCCTACATGTAAATGAAATGGTAATCACTGAACTGTTTATTGCCTAACAACTGAGAAACGGTTACATCTGATAGGGGGTCAAGTCACGCTTGGTATTTAAAGCTTCCCTTTGTGCCTTTGTCTGCGGCAAAGCAGCGCACACTTCAGTGAAGGATGCTTCAAGGTTACTTCGGAGTGGTTTTGGCACGTTTGTGTTTAGTTCTGGGTTTTCCGTTCCTGTAATGAGTCACCCCTACGGTTTTCGGTGAACTTGGAGAAAATAGCATCCTGTTTTGTCTTGTTCCCCGGTTTGATACATTACTCTATTAAAGCCACAAAGAGATACAGTTCTGTCAAAATCTGCTTTGCTCTACAAAAACAGACCCTGACCCAGAGGTATCACAGTCATAAAAAGATCTTGAAACAGGCTGCAGCACATTTATCTCTCTGGCTGGGCTCAGAATGAACACCAGATTTTCCAGCATTTTCTCCTTTCTTTTCATATGGGTGATGCCTGAAAGCTGGGAATTTTGGTGCCCTCACTTACAATGACAGAGTATTTTTTTTTTTCCCCTAAATACCAAGAATAGAAGAGAACCAACAGGATGAGGTGAGGAAATATACTGTACAGAGAAATAGCATCTTCAAAGAAGTGCTGATTTGCTTTCTCAGAAATGTTTATCAAGTGGAGACCTGGGGGTCTGGGTTGGTGAAAAGCTCAACATGAGCCTGCAGTGTGCACATGCAGCCCAGATAGCAACTGAGTCCTGGGCTGCATCGAGAGCAGTGTGGGCAGCAGGNCATCTGCCTGCTAAGAAATGGGATTTGTGCTTTGTGTAGCCTCCTGAATTTGGTGGTCCCTGTACTAACACCATGACTGGGATTCATCTTGGAAGATTGGCAAGGGAAACACTGATAGGTTTAATGTAAATGATGGCTTACATAGAGACTGCTAGAATCCTGACCTCACCAGCTCTCATAATTTTAAAATCAAGATGAATAATGAAATGCTATCATTTGATCAGGAATTATGGCATGCTGCAAAAAAAATAGTGGGTGAAGTTCTAGGATTCATGTATTTTGCTGGGATTCAGAATATCTAATGCCCTCTATTTCTGAGACAGCCTATATTTGAAAGGCATAAATTAAGACAACTGTCTGAAGGCATCCTAAGAAAATAGTTGTTTCTGGGTATGACAGAATGTTAGGGCTTGGAAGGGACCTCAAAAGATCATCCAGTCCAACTCCCTCTGCCAGGATCACCTGGAGGAGGTCACATGGGAATGCATCCAGACATGTTTTGAATGCCTCCAGAGAAGGAGACTTCACAGCCTCTCTGGGCAGCCTGTTTCCAGATGTTTCTTTTCTATCCATGGTACCCTTGATACCTTGTTTGAAGGCTCTCTTTATTATCTTCTCTCTCTCTCTCTCTCTCGCTCTCTCTCTCTCTCTCCTCACTGAGGAGTTTATAAGTTTGTGGGGGTGTTGGTGGTTTTTTAGCTCCTGACCTCTGCTGATCTTTCCAGTCGTCCTTTCATTTGGAAGCAGCTGCTCTTTCCAGTCAAATTAAACTGAGAATAAAACCAGCTCCTGTGACTTTTTGAAGAGCTAAAGGTTTAGCAACTGACAGGCCACCTTAATTTGTAGTTCAAGGGTGAATGAATATACCATAAGTACATTTGAACTTCATTTTTTCCCTCACAGAGCAGTGGTGACAAGAGATGTGCTGTAACTCAGGCTGAGGCTAAACACATGAAGTGCCTGGAGGAAATACTTGCAAATATCTCTTGTATCCAGTCAGCTTTAAAACTGAGTCATTCAGGGCACATGGAGCCCCAGACTGACTGGCACTCATCTTTTAGTCTTTGCCTCCAAGTAGCTTGAACTCTCCTAGTCTGGTTTCCTTTAAGCTGCAGCTCTTAATGTTCTCCCTGAATGATATGTATCACATTTTCCTTATCTGCTTGAGGTGCTCTCTAGATGAAGCTTTCTACTCGAGGCTTCTGTGTTGTGTGGATTTTTTTTCCCCTCCCTGCCATCTGTACCCTTAAAAAGACCAAATGTTTCTGTAATAATTCATTCTTTTAAATTATTAATTCTTCTAAAAGATTAATGCAAAGGCAGTGTGTGTTTGTCTCTGCATCTGCTTTCTGTATTTCTCTCTCTGTGTGTATATATATATGTATAAAAGTATATACACATTTTAAAAGAGATGGCTGAGGTGTACTAGCAACACCATGCACAGAAGGAAAGTAAATCAAGCAGCTTCCCCACTTGCTTTCTGTTCCCAGAATACTGTTTGTGTAGGAAGGCTCAGCTGGTTATGTGGCACCAAGGCATTGCATCACTCTGTAGGTGCTTGTTCTTTGGTAACTAATGGGCACAACTGCAGCTGGCTCTTTGAAATCATAGAATCAGAGGATGGTTTGAGTTGGAAGGGACCTCCAAAAGTTACCTAGTCCAACACCTCAGCAGTGAGCAGGGACATACTCTACTAGAGCCCTGTCGAGCCTGACTTTGAATATCTCCAAGGAAGGGGCCTCAACTACCTCCCTGGACATCCTGTCCCAGTGTTCCACCACCCTCTTGGTGCAGAACTTGTTGCTCTCCTCTTTAATTTCAAGCCATTGGACCTCATCCTGTCTCTCCATGCCTTGCAAACAGTTCTTCTGCAGGCTTCTTATAGGCTCCCTTCAGGTGGCAGAAGGCTGCTAGAAGGCTGCAGGGAGACCTAATGTTCCCCAGGCTGGACAACCCCAGCTCCATCAGCCTGTCCTTGTGAGAGGGGTGTGACTGTGCCTTTGGGGTTAACAACTAGGGACCAAAATTTGCTAATAATTTATACGAAGGGAAACTATCAGAGGACTCTCAACCTAGTCAAGCACAGCTCAGTCCTCAATTTTGGGTGGTTTGGTTTTTCTGTTTTGGTTTCATTTCAGTATATCCAAGAAAATAATTTCTGGGGAGCAGTACATGAGGCTTCAACCACAGAGCTCAATTGACACAACCAAGCTCATAGTAACCTGTAGTCCCTTTTAAACCTGGTGAACTGAAATTCTTAGAGGTATGGAAGTGTTACATTGCCTGTGGAGAAAAACAGCCAAGGAGGAATGAGCTGAGGAATACAGAAGATCTAATTTTGCTACACTGTCAGGCATACTATTTCACTTGATTTACCATATGCTTTTAAAAAATAAACCACATCTTGTCATAACTGTTGAGCACTAAAAAGATGCTGCCCAATTTCTTTATATTCAACAATTTTTAGAAATCTGAAATTGATTTCAGATTGGATGAAGCTGAAGTTGTTAGAAATTGTATGCAGTGCCCTGAGAACATCTCAGTAATGAGATGTCATAGCAGTAACAGTTTTTTGTTTGATATTCTGCTGGAGCTCAATGAAGAATTGCATTTTACTTTGTCCTAGCTTTTTATTTGTACTTGGCTATTCTTTATCTTGTGGTTTGTGAATTCTTCAGCTTACCTGTGATACACATTCTTGGTTCCTCACACCAATTTACATTGAACTGCATTTCACATCATTTTTTACCAAAGCTGAAGGTACTGTGCAATGTGAGATTTCTTGGGGAGTAAGTCTCTACTTACTTCTGCATCACCTCCAAAGCTTACAACAGCTGCATTTCTATCCTTCTTTGTAGCATCTGTACAGATAATGCAAGAACTGCTTCCAGAGGAGACTTCTGAGGGACTTTCTTTAGAATAGCCTTGAGTCAATTACACTTTAACATTTTCCACTTGCTTATTTTTTTTAAGCTGTCCATTAACTGTTTATTAATGAATGTAATAATAACAGTTTCAGGCAGTGATTACTACAGTGCAAAAATAATTGTTGCACAAGATGAGATTTATGAACACATTAAGGTGAACATCTCCACGATAAACACTAATTCTGACTGAGAGCAGCTTTGAAATGAAGGCTGAACAGGTACTCTGTATTGATTAAAACAACCCTTGGAAGCTAAGTGATTTTCTTCAAAGCTTATTTCTTCCAGGAGAAGAATAATGACATTTCCAGTGATTGCAGGTGAAAGTAGATTAGAATGTCCTATTCTTAATTAGCTTTGCTGAGGATCAAACTTCATTTGTGGCTTTAATTGCACTTATATTAATTAGTTGAAATAATATTATATTATAAAATGTTCTCCCATTTAGGTTACTAACTCAGCAAAATAATTTCTCCAACCAAACTTAGTTTAGGAAAAAAAAAAAACAATCAGCAAAAAGCTCTTTGTCTTAATGTGTCACCATCTGTCTAGCTAGAAGGGATTATAGAATCATAGAATAGTAAGGTTGGAAGGGACCTCAAGGATCATCTAGTTCCAACCCCCTGCCATAGGCAGGGATACCTCCCACTAGCACAGGTTACTCAAGGCCTTGTCCAACCTGGCCTTGGGGCATTCCTGTCAGGAGATGCCTCTTGAAAAAGACACAGGTGCATTTTCTTTTTAACTTTCTATTTAAGGATCTCTTCCACAATAGGTAAAGAAAAAATAAGAATGAACATGATATATCTATAATTAAAAAAAAATGGACACCTTTTGGTTTTAGTTCATGTATTGATGTGATCTATACATTCATAGAATGATTTAGGTTGGTAGAGACCTTGAAGATCATCCACTTCCAACCATCCTGCCACAGGCAGGGACACCTTCCTCAACCCCCTGTGGCTCAAGACCTCATCCAGCCTAACTTTAAACACCAGGGAGGGGACATCCACAACCTCCCTGGGCAGCCTATTCCAGTGTTCCACCACCATCATGGTGGAGAACTTGTTGGTAACATTCAATCTCAATCTGCTTTTCTCTCATTTCAGACTATTGCCCTCATCCTGTCACTGCAGCCCTTTGCAAACAGTCCCTCTGCAGCCTTCTTGTAGCCCCCTTCAGGTACTGGCAGCTTGCTCTTAGGTCTCCCTGGAGCCTTCTCTTCAGGCTGTTGGACTCCAGAATTTTTTTCTCCAGATTTTGGGCCGCATTTCGTGTGTGCTCTTGGGAGCTCCAAAAGCTGGTTTGGGATGTAAATCTATGATCAATTTCATTATACATTAGTAATAATCTGACTCAAAGGTTATATTTTCTTTTAAAAATAGGGAAGCAGGACAGGTCAATCATACTGTGCAGGCTTCAAAAATGGCTTCTGTTTGTAATGAAGGGTCTTGCACTTTGATATCATTGCAAGAGAAATACAAAATAGGGTTTTCTTTTTTTCCTCAAGAAAATAGAATGGGTCAGGCTGTCCTACCTAGCAGCTTAAAAAAAAAAATAAAGTATTTATTTTAAGTTCTTTCTCCTTATGCATTGTCATTGGCACTATTTGAAAGAGGTTACTGAGGTGCTGATATAAAGAAAGTAAAATACAACTCCCTTCACCCATTTAAAGCATTACAACATCTGCATTGTCATTAAATAGTAGGAAAGTACAATTTTACAAAGGCACAAAGTGAGAGCAGGTGTGCTTGTAATCTTATTTCCAGCTGAAAACTCTTAGCAAAATTACTTTGGGAATCAAAGTAACAAAAGCAGTAGAATTCCTATGTTTGGGAAAATCTGCAGTGGTGAATTGGACATTTTGAGGAAGCTTCAGTGAAAAGACTTAAGAGTGTAAGAATAAATCTTAGGAGGAGTGGTTGAAGGAGCTGAGGCTGTTTGGTTTGAAAAAGAGGAGGCTGGGGAGAGACTTCATCACTGTCTACAGCTACCTGAAAGGGCGTTGTGGAGAGGTTGGTGCCAGTCTCTTCTCACAGCTGAATGGTGATAGAATGGCCTCAAGCTGCCACTGGGTAGGTTTAGACTGGATATTAGGAAATTTTTTTCCCAGCAAGAGTGGTCAGGGATTGGAATGGGCTGCCCAGGGAGGTGGTGGAGTCACCAGCCCTGGATGTGTTGTCGTTTGGATATGGTGCTTGGGGATATGGTTTAAGGGCAAACTTTGAGTAGGGATAAGGGTTGGACTTGGTGATCCTGAGAGTCTTTTCCCATCGGAATGTTTCTGTGATTGTGTGATAAATGGGCACTGGTGTTATGTTCTCTTAAGATGTTATTGAGGAGCAGCTGATGGAGAAATCCTCACAGCCACCTAATCTTTATTCATGACTTTTTTGAAACACAGTGTGCTGAACATAAAGGTCAGCTTCATCTACTTTGAAGTGATTGAAATTCAATTAAATCTGCTGTTATAATCAGAAGAACAGAATGTACTTTCCTCTTTCTGGAATTTTACCCTGTTTCCAGCAGAAAGATCTAAATGAGTTCTGTTGTCCCCTAATTTTTGAATCAAAATTCTTCACACGGTGATTCAAGAGGTTCAACTTCTGTGACCTGCAAAACAAATGTGAAGTGAGTTAGGACCACAGGAAATGAAGCTAGGTGGACTAATCTCCTTGTGGAGTAGAGCTGGGATGAGCTGTCTTGGTTTATGACCAAACTTTTTCATCCCACATACTTCTTTCTGCTGAAAGAAAATAGTTGTAAGTGAACCAAAGCAGTTCAACAAAGAAAGTCTCTTGGTAGCAAAACTCCTGTGAAAGAAATAGTTCACAGCAGGTTTATAATTTGTTCTGCCTCAAATACTTTAGGGATAAGAGATGCTTTCTTGTGAGAAATTGGGCAGTTTGAAGATTGGAGATGAGATTTCGGTCTCAGCTGTGGCTAAATGAAGTAATATTTTGGTAATTGTTGCTGACATTTAAAACATTAATTAGGCACACATGACTCTGTTTAGACATTCCCGGGAAACTGATTACAGAAACAGCAAACCTTTATTAATTGGAGCACTCTGATAAGTAGAGACAAGTAAAGGTCAACACTGTTTCTGGCAAAATGTTGCAAAAAGTATTTATGAATATTCAAAAATCACATCATAGCTTTATTAACACTGGGGGGTTTGCAGATGATGATGAAGTGAATTATCTGAGTAAATGTGGTGTTTACAGGACTACTCAGCCTTGTAGCATACACAGCTATTCTGTCAGAGGAAATGTTCAGTGACTGTTTGTGTGTATTGCTGCATTAGTTACTGCACACCATCAGGAATCATAGAATGGGAAGGTTGGAAGGGACCTCAAGGATCAGCTAGTTCCACCCCCCTGCCATAGGCAGGGGCCCCTCCCACTAGCACAGGTCACTCAAGGCCTCATCCAACCTGACCTTGAACACCTCCAGGGAGGGAGCAGCCACAACCTCCCTGGGCAACCTGTGCCAGTGTCTCACCACCCTCACTGTAAAGAACTTCCTCCTAACATCCAGTCTAAATCTTCCCTCTGCCAGCTCAAACCCACTGCACCAGAATTAACGCAGGCTTAGTTTTTTTGTCTATATTTAATACACTTTCTTCAGATGCCAAGTGGAGCTATGGTTATTTAGGATGAGCACACAATCACAGAATGATAAGGGACGGAAGGGACTTCCAGAGGTCATCTCCGCCACTCCCCACCCATGCCAAATCAGGGTCACCCAGAGCAGGCTGCACAGGAATGCATCCAGGTGGGTTTTGAAAGTCTCCAAAGAAGGAGACTCCACAACTTCTCTGGGCAGCCTGCTCCAGGGCTCCAGCACCCTTACACCAAAGAAGTTTCTCCTCATGTTGAGGTGGAACCTCCTGTCTTCCAGCTTGTACCCATTGTTCCTTGTCCTGTCGCTGGGCACCACCAAAAAGAGCCTAGCACCTTCATCCTCACATCCACCCCTCAGGTATTTATAGATGTTGGTAAGGTCCCCTCTCAGCCTTCTCCAGGCTAAACAGCCCCAGGACTCTCAGTAGGAGAGATATTGAAATCCCCTTACCATTCTCATTACCTCTCCATTGGACTCTCTCCAGCAGATCCCTGTCTCTCCTGAATTGAGGAGCCCAAGACTGGACAGAATATTCCAGATGTGGTCTCACCAGGGCAGAGTAGATGGGGAGGAGAACCTTCCTAGACCTGCTGGACACACTTCTTAATGTACCCCAGGAGAGAAGAGAATGTTCAGGGCTTTGGGAAAAATTAATAATCATTTTCATAAGAATGTGCCATATTTGGACTATATTTATTTCCTTTTAATTTTATTTGTTCAGAACTGAAAAGTAAATATCAGCAAACTATCTGCTCTTGGGAAAAGCACTATAGAAATGGCTACCAAACCCTGCCATGGTTCAGTGCTGTGAATGATAACTATGTTTTATCTTGGCACTCTGAGTGTCATGGGTGATCATGAGGCAAAACTAGTCAGAGAGAAAGATGCTAGAGCTGCTGGGATTGAAAAACTGCAGGCTCATCAACAGAGAGTCCCTACTGTATTTCCAGAGAAGACCTGTCCTGGAATGTGATGATTTGAAATGGCACTACAGGGAAGAATGCCATCCAGATTACCAAGCAGAAGTGAATTTTGTTTTCAGCTTAATAATTTGGATTGAGCAAAAGAGATGGAAGTAGCAGATGTACAGTAACAGTATCCCTCTACCATGCATAAAAAAAAAAGGGCACAAACATTACTATCTGCAACAAAGCTGCAATCTCAAACTGCTTTATGATGTCCAACCCAGTTGTAAAGACAAAACACCAGCTTGGAATGGAGAAATTTTATAACACAGAGAGGAAGAAGAAATGAGAGAAATTTTCACCAAGTAAGATCACTGTTATACATTTTCTTTTGGTTCCTTGGTCATCAAATAGTTACTTGTTTTATTTTACTTTCTTTAATATGCAAACACTTGCTAATTTTTTTTTTTAATAAATAAAGTCACACTGCTTAAAATTAAAGAGAAAATGAAGAAATGCTCTGAACTAAGTGGAGGAGAAACTGAACATAGAGTGTATGCAAAACATGCAGCGATCAGAGGCCTTTTATTACTCTGGCAACTAAAGCAAATGGAGATTTTCTGTGTCTGGAAGAAGAAAGGAAAAGGAAAAGAGGTTTGATAACTGTGGAAAAACACAAGCAAAAGAGCCATTTCTTCTTGTCTTGAGACTTTTTAATCTTCAAACCCTTTGCCTTGAAAAAGTTTTCTCCCTTGTGACGAGCAGGCAGGCAAGAATCGGAGCAACAGCTGTGTTGGCCTACTGAAAACTGAAGTGTAGCTACAATTACAGTACATTGAGAACTGCTGAGAAATTAATGTAAAGCTTGTGCAGGGCATGGTTGAAAAGACTGGAGAGGCACTGCTGGGAGCAGCAGGCAGCTGCTCCACATTGACCTCTCTGCAAAAGGAGCATTCTGTGTGTGTTGGTGTTCATCTGAGCATGCCAAGGTGAATGCTTAGAGAGGTAGAGGAGGTGGTGGCAGGATCTGCAAGAGAAAAGAAATAAACCCCCACTGCTGGGGCAGTGAAGGTGCATGGGAGCTTGGGGTCTTGCTGGAGCCCTTGCCCAAGGGAGAGTGGGTGGGAGGAAGCAGGGGTGGACCCGTGCTGTGCTGGGTTGTGTCTGGAACCAGGTCTGTGAAGTCAAAGACCACAATGAGCCTGTGCTAACTTTGATACAATTATACCTTTGTGGGCTGGTGCCATTAAATACCTGGAGGAGGAGGAGCAAATAAGAAATCACTGGACATAGAGCTTGAATAAATTGTTATAATAAATGATTTATAGAGAATCATTCAGCTTTGCAGGTTTTGAAATGAGAGTGATATAGAAATGAGGTAATGGGACAAGCCAGGTGTTTCAGAACACCTGTAACAGCTTTCTCACATTTGGCATTAGTATCTTGACAAGGATTTGGGAGCTACTGTTTGTAAATAACCAGGATTGGAAAAGTGAGTCTAAATGGGTTGGCATCTTGAGAAAAACATTTCTATTTATGTGATTACTCTCAGACATGGAAGACATGAACTCAATATATGCTTTAATTTTCTCTATATCTCTTATATTCATCCATCAGAAGAAAACAGCCTCCTCACCCACCTCCAGTGATTGTAAGAGACCCATTTGTGCTCCATAGATGTGTATTTATTTGTGCTTCTCTGACAACTTTGCAAACAGTTTGTATTCTCTGCAGGCAGCTGGAGGCTGGTTAGAAGCAGCATTTAGCTGGTGGGAACAGCAAGGCAGAGGCAGGCGAAGCATCCTTTGTGGTGTTGCATAGGAGGTGCGTAGCAAAACTGGGAGTGAAATGTTGCTGTCCTGGCTCACAGATCCCTGTGGCATTTGAGACATTGGTACACACATGGGAACATTCCAGACTAATGTGACTGACAGTTAAAATAATCCACGGATTTGCAGGCAAGCATTCAAGTAATGTGTTGGTCTGATGGGTCTGAAATTTAATAGATTTAAAAGGTTTTCTGTTGTATTCCTCTGCTCTCCCTACCCTCCCTAGGGCTTCCACACTCAGCCTTCCATTTCCAACTTATACTTCAAACTTCCATTGAAAGCAGCATTGATTTTCATTATGAATGAACAGTTCTGGGGATTGAGAACAGCCTTTGGAATGTTTCCTCCTGTATTAATTTAATGAATGATATTTCTGACTGTGCTTCTACATAAAGGACACTGCAAGTGTCAGAGGGTTGGAGCACCTGTCCTGTGAGGACAGCTTGGAAGAGCTGGAGTCATTCAGCCTGGAGAAGAGAAGGCTCCAGGGAGACCTTATAGAGGTCTTCCAATACCTGAAGGGGTCCTACAAGAAAGCTGGGGAGGGACTGTATACAAAAGCATGTAGCATTAGGACAAGGGGCAGTGGTTTTAAACTAGAGAAGGGTAGATTTATGTTGGACATAAGGAAGAATATTTACTATCAGGGTGATGAGACACTGGACAGGTTGTCCAGGGAGCCAGTGGAGGCCCCGTCCCTGAAGACATCTAAGGTTAGCCTTGATGAGGCTCTGAGCAACCTACTGTAGTTGGGGATGTCCCTGCTACTGCAGGGCAATTGGACTAGGTGGCTTTTAAAGGTCTCTTCCAACCCAGTGCATGCTGTGATTAAGTTTTATGGAGGAATTGCAAACCACTTTTTGTGGTATATCACTTACAAAAATGGGCAAATCAAATCAGAGTGAAGTGGACTGAGCGGGGTAAATTTTTGGCTCTGCCCAAAATGAGTTGTTAAAAAAACTAACTGGGGGACGCATAAAGGATCTTCCCTATGAATGCCAGTCCTTGGCCCATTTGCTGTGGGAAAAGAGAATTTTCTACTTGGAGTCTTTTTGCTTCTAACTACTCAGGTTTGGGGCTCACTACAGCACCCCTCAGACTCTCCAGAGCAGTACCTGTGGGCAGCCAGCTGGTTAAATGGGCTTTGCATTCAGTCTGCTGCCCGAGAGGCCAAGGAGCCATCCTAGGGCAAGCAACTGGGCCATTAATTCATCACAGCACCACTGGAGTGTGCACCTTGAGTTTTTAGAGATGTGTTAATGTTAATGATCTGCCATTTTTCATTGTGATAAATGAAAACCCTTCTGCATGTACAACTTGTCTAAGGAGTGAGTCTCTGAAGGAAAGCATCACTTCAGTCTTTCCCATTTATTCTCCCTCACTGATTTCCAGACAAAATCTATTGAATTGCAATACAGAAAATATGACATTGAGTTCTTAACTGTGAGCTTCACCTGACTCTAGGAATCACTCCCCAGACATTTTGGCATTATGCATTAACAATGATGATAAGAACTGTGGCAGAAGCATTGGTAATTCTGATAACCCTGTTAAAAAGAAAGGAGGCCAGCTCCTCCTTCTTCAGCCAGTCTGGCTCTGCAGAGCAGACAGCAGGAAGACTTCATTTGCTGTTTTCTATTAAAAAAAAAAAATAACAAAACCAATTACAGCAGGAGTACAGAGATAACTTGTAGTGAATAACAGATTCAAGTATCTATACAGGTGTTCTTTCTGTTCCCAAATTGTTTGCAGGCAATGCTTTTGGGGGATTTTTGTTTGGCTTTTTAATCTTTTCTTCTTTTTTTTTTAATGAGGATTGTTTTTCTTTCAGGTTACTTGCAAAATATTTTGACTGATTCTTGGTTCATTGATGTGACCTTAGAATGAGGTTTTTACACCTAGCTAAGATGTGCTTTTTGCAAGCACATTCATTACAATTTGATAGAAACGCTCCAGAAGAGTAGCTGAGATGATTCTGATCCAGAAAAGCAGAGGAGCCTGTGCCTGAGCTGCTGCTGGTAGTTAGAATATTGATTTGACTTGGAGCTGAGTTATTTTGTTGAACAGAGGTGTGTGAGAATATTTTATGACATTGTTCGCAGCTGTTGGGATGTTATCAGTATCTATGAAAAAATAGATGATGTGGGTATTAGACAGGTTGGAGGGAGTCTACACTGTGTAATGTGCTGGCTGGTTCTTTGCAACAGCTGACCACACCTTGCTACCCTTTTGAAGCACTGATTCATTCCAAAAAGAAGTGAGCTTTTAAAATTACTGGACTGTGAGTCAGGAGAACTGAGTTCTTTCCATGCAAGTACTCTCCTTTTGCTTCCTCTTTCCTGAAAGCAGAGACCATTCCCCTCTACCAACCCCTCAGCCACTTGTTCATGAGAAGGGATTTTTAAGGGGTCCTGAGTAAAGACTGGTAGAAAACTATGCAGAGTTTACAGGTTCTTATGACAAATGCAATGCACACCTTTTAAGGTACATTTCTTAAACTTTGGAACCTGATATTTGTGATCTCTACCAGCATCAGAAGCTTAGCTACAATATTTTTTTTTCCCTCTCAATTCTATGCAAGAGGAGATGGATGG
Source organism: Ramphastos sulfuratus (assembly GCA_013399055.1). Lineage (NCBI taxonomy): Eukaryota > Metazoa > Chordata > Aves > Piciformes > Ramphastidae > Ramphastos > Ramphastos sulfuratus. Next base: position 482,520 of record WBNM01019629.1, read on the forward strand.
ATGAACTCAAAGTGATTTTTTGACATGATGCTTCAGGGGCCTGACATTCTGAAAGTAGGCAGAATTTTTCTGTTGGATATATCAGAATTAGGATCAAGTTTTATCACTGGATTTAGCAAAATCCATAGACAGAAGTTCAGTTCATGGCTTTTGAGGTGTCTGACTACAAGGGTAAGCTTTTGTTCACCTTGTGTTAGCAAAGTAGTTTAACTGGAAAAATCCTCAACTGCTGCTGACTGCAGCACAGCCTTGTTGCAATGGGCTGCTTCAAGGACTCAAGTAAATTGCTCTGTTGTACTTTGCTGTGGTGCCTTGGCCTCTTATTAACATTGTCACTTCACCTTGGTCTCTGAGTTTCTATCTGAAGTTAAAATCAATAGGTGCTTTTTTTTTTTTTCTCCTTAACTTTTAAAATATCATAAATAAAATTCATTTCTTAAAATAGATGCCCTGTGCTTTCTGAAATAACACCACAACAGAGGTATGAGAGAGGCAAAAAACAAAGTGAAATGCTAGTAGCAGTTTGGAGTTTAAGTACCCATGCTCCATCTTCTTTTCTCTCCTCCAATACTTGCTTATAAAACTTTGGTTTGTAGTCTAAACACTTCATCTTCATGGGTTTCCTTGGTGTTGTTTCTTCTTCTCTCTGGGTTCATCATACTATTTGGCCAGTCGTGGTTTCAACGATCTCACATTCATCACATCCTATTCACAGCATAGAGTCTGCAGCTGTAATAAGAATGTGCTGCTTATCTGGGGCAGGTATTTCTACAGCAGCAAGCTAAGCATTTTTATCTCTGTGCCACTAATAAACTGGGGTGACAAAGGAGACACTGCAATCTATTGGCAGAATTGAGAAAAAAGGAAAAGGGAAGGGGAGAAGGAAGGCGAGAGGGGAGGGGAGGGGAGAGAGAAGGGAGAACTATGACAAGAGAAGAGAGGGAAGGGAAGGGGAGAGGAAAGAGGGGGAAAGGAAAGGGAAGAAGAAAGGGAAGGGAAGGGCAGGGCTTTGTGTTAAATGCATAGCCCCATGTGCCAGCCAGGATGAGGTTTAAAATCCACCTCTTTCAGTACAAGGACAGCTGGGTTCTTTAAATACCTGGGGACCTGCTGGAGCCTACTGAGAAGAACCTCATAGAGGGGGGAAAAAAATCTTTTACAAGGAAATTTCATTTTAGCATTAAATCCATGCTAGACAGAAGAATATTGAATTGGACTGGTTTGTGTAGCAAAGCTGTGGTGACAGTTCAGAGAGCTGGCAGGTGATACTGAGACAGAGAATGTGCAGGAAGGGAGATGGTGAGGGGGTAGCTCTGCAGTGATCATGAGCAACAGTGCAGGGTGAACAAATACCACAGGGAAGTGGAGCTTGCCTCCATCAGCACCTTTTGAAAAGATTGATTCTTCTGTGGCAAAACCACCATCTAATTTCATAGAGTCACAGAACAGGAGGGGTTGGAAGAGACCTCTGGAGATCATTGAATCCAACCCTTTTCAAAGCAGGATCACCTAGGGCAAGTCACACAGGAACATCACACTTTGGTTGTGTTCCTGCTGTGCCAAGGCTGCATTTCAGGTGCCAATGCCTCTCCTGAGCCTGGCTTACAAGAGAATGTCATCTCTTAGCATGCAGTCATAGACTTGGTGAGCCAAAGTGAGTGACATGGTCCTCCCAGGACATATGATGCACAGGAAAAGACAAAAAATCCATGCAGTACTTCTGCTTGATTGAAGAAATGGAACATAAGAATCAACACTTTATCACTTGCTGCAATGCAAGATAAAGTATTTTTTTTTAAAGCAAAATTTTCTAGGGTTAGTGTACCTGGTAAAATACTTGGAGTTGCACATTAAAACCAATAGACAAAAAAAATCTCAACAAACCAAAAACCAAATCAAACCCAAACCAACAAGGATTTACCACACTAGGAAAGCTTTGATTTATTTTTTTTTCTCTTTTATTTTGTTGTGATTGTGCAGGATAAAATTGATTAATATGCTCAATGCCTCAGAAAAAATGAAGAGGGTTAATGTTAATAAGTAGGAGAAGCTTCATTTGCTTATGTCCTTGAGACCACAAAGGACCACTCTGACAGTTTTATTTGCTCCAAGTAAAAATAAGGAGTAGGTAAATTCTTTTTAAAATATTAAGTGAAACCATTGGCTTCTTTTAATTAGATAGTTAAAGATGTGTAAAATCTTCTTCTCTGAGGAGGTCTGCATCTACTTAACTTTAGAGAATCCTTCTTAAGTAAAATGAGACTTTAATCAGCAATGCAAGGAGCCTAAATTAATCATCAGGCAGCTACTTTAGGCTTTAAATCCTTACTTGATGATGCTTTGATCCACAGTAAATATTTAAATAAATGTCAACATAGATGCTCATTGTCCACTCCAGAGGAGAAAATTAAGTGGCTCAATGCATGACAGCAAAGCTGAAACACAGCAGGGTTGCCTGCAAAGAAAGACTTTTGCAGCTGTTGCATGTGAGGAGAAATATCAAGATGGGGTCTAGAATTGGAGAAAGCATAAAAACACAGTGCAGCCATCATGACACTCCCCTTTTCTCCTTCAGAGCATTGCTAAACACCCCCAAACCAGACATTAGCTTACTGATGAGACTGCATAAAATAACTTGAGACATTTTATCAAACACTTTTCCCTCGTGTATGTAAAGGGAATTTACTGTGTTCGCCACACTGCTGTGTGCATTCCTTCTGTTCTATTCACACACACACTGGATGGAAGGGCTTGGATGGGAGCTCTGAAGATCATCTAGTGCAAGCTCCTGCTAGAGCAGGATTGTCTAGGGTAAATCACATGGTGGGTTTTGAATGCCTCCAGAGAAGACTCCACAACTTCTCTGGGCAGCCTTTTCCGGTGCTCTGCCACCCTTAAAGTGAACAATTTTTTTCCCGTGTGTTTACTTGGAACCTTTTGTGTTCCAGTTTGCATCACTGCCTCTTGTCCTGTCCACTGGGAAGAGTCTGGCTCCATCCATGTTAGTTAAGACTGCATTCAAGCTTCACTGCCTTGGTAAGGGTGACCCACGGCACCCTGTGTAACACACTGAGCACTGCTAGACAAGGCTCAGAGCTGCTGGGTGGCTCCAGCACTGCCTCTTCGCCTCATCTAAATATTGTCTGGCTTAACTGGCAGATGGCAGCAAGCAGCCCCAGAGCACTTTGGTTTCTCCTCTTCCAGGCAATAAAAACAGCAGGAGGGGAAAACAGGGCTCCACTTCTGTGGTAGCCTTCCCTATCTGCCCAAGTGGATTTATTTACAGAGCTGACATTTGCAGGCTGTTTATAAAGGTCTGACTTGCTGCTGCAGGCTATGTGCAATGCCTACCACATCTCGCCTTTCCCGGTGAGTCCAGGCTTCCTGGGTTTTGTGTCCAAGCAACAATTACTTTCAGAGAACAGGAGTTACTAGCACAGAAGCTGTTACAGCAACCTGTGCTGTATCTCATTCAGAAGAGGCACCTGGGTCACCCAGTTCTTTATTTTGTTGTTCAGGATGACAACATTTAAAAAGTTTGAAAAGATCTTTCTGGCTGAGCTGAAGTGCAGCAGCTAATGGAAATACCCAGCTTAGGAAATCATGACTTATCTCAGCAGAGGGCTTTTCTTAGCCCTGTGCAAACACTTCTGAGAGAGGATGCAACGTGACTGTGCTGTGAGGAGCAGACCAGGTGGGATTCAAGCGGTGGAGAAAGTCAGCTTAGTTTATACAGCAAGCTATGAGCAAGGCTGGAGCAGAAATGAAGCTTTCCTGCTTAGCACCTCTGGCAGTTAATATCCTTTTTATTTAAGTGACTAAATCTGGATTATGTTTCTCACTTCTGGGTAGCATGTCTTAAATTTCTTGCTGTCATCACTAACTAATGTAAGCTGCTTTTCCCTTCATGCTGCCAACTCTGGAATTCTGCTTTTAAAATACCTTTAACACTTGGTGGGGAAGAAACCTCTACAAGGCAAAGTCACTTTTTAAAATGATAGGAATTTAAAATGTGCTGATTACTTAACACAAAAGACATAAGAAGAAAAAAAAGAAGACTGTCTTAAATGTGCAGCACAGAACTAGGGATATTTACATTAAAAATGTCAGATATTTTTACTAATTTCGTAGGGATTAGGGCAGCAGTGAGGCCTCCACACATCTGTGGAAGGGTTTTGTAATAAATTGAAGACTGTGCTTCTGCTCAGGAGGACTTCCTGCTTTCCCCACTAGGTAACTGCCACCTGCTTATTAAAAATACTTCATATTTCAAACTCCCACCCGTTCCTCAGGAGTGCTCCTGGAGGAGCAGTGGGTGCTCCCAGTGCAGGTTATCAGAGGTCAGAGTGCCTGCTATGTAGCCACCTCATGTGGGAATCATGCAGTGTCCCAGAGAGGTCTTCCCAGCTGCTTTGATCCCAGCACAAATGTGTTCTGCCTTTCCCAATGAGCTGTCTGCTGGTGGTTCCCTCTTAGCTCTTTCTATCTTGGAAGAAACTTTCCATTTGCTCTTGTCATTACTGGGCAGAGATTGTTCCTATGGGAAGAAGATCGCTTTTTAATCAGGGAAATGGAGCAACCCAAAGGAGGCATTAACCAGAGGACTTCAAAAAGAATTTGTATTAATACAGGTATTGACTAGGTGCTGTGGAAAGCCTGATAGTAAAATTAAAGCCTGTCAGTTAGGAAGGTACTAAATAGGGTTCTGATATGCTCCACTGAGATACAGCTGAACTTGTGTCTTTGCTACTTTGTGTTGTCACTTGTGGGGTGGCACAGAGTCAGCAGAAGTTCCCTTAAAGAAGAGACATTGTGGATTTTCAGGCTGAATAGAAAACCCTGTGAAACGAAGCAACTGTGATGAGATCTATACCATTGTCTCCCTTGCCCTGGTTTGAGAACAATCAGCCAGAGAGGAAGCTAATAGCCAGACCAAAGATCTGTTCTCTGGCTGAAGATCCATCTCTGTGCACATGTTTGCAGGTGTAGAGTTTACAGTTGGCCTAAGTCTCTGAATTCCTCTCTTGTGGAACAGGAGAGAAGCTTAAGATAACAAGCAGAGGATTTTTTCCTTGGCTTTATTGCTGGCCTGCAGGCAACTCTATGGAAACCACAACTGTGCTTGTCCTCTTCTACATGATGACAGTCATGGGACTGGTTCTGTCTTTGCTTTGTGTCCTGTGCATGATGATGTCTGAGCATCACCAGTGTGGGATTTCTGTGTCTCACACGATGCCCCAGGAAGCGGTGCTATGGCTGCAGTAAATACAATTCAAAGCATAGAGATAGTAGAGGAGGTTTTCTTGGGAGCCCTGAGGTTGGCATCACTGATACTTGGAAGCTGAGGTTACAAATCTATAAATAAGCCTGTAATGTCCTCATGAAGTTTTCAGCCAGTGAATTGTGCTAGAGGAAAGACAGAAAAAAATATGTGAAGAGAAATTTGAGCTTTTCAGGTGTTGGGCTAGTGTATCATAAACACTTGAGTAATGTACTGAAGAGCCCTTCAATTTTCATATGCCTGTTACAAGCAAACAACAAAAACCCCACAGCACAAAAAAAAAACAAAAAAAAAAAACAAACAAAACAACCCTTCTTTATTAAGGTCTCTGTCTTAACTGTTAGAGCCTTACCATGCAACACCAGAAACTCACATGGTGTACTCAACATAATTAAATTCTCTGTTAAGTGTAGTTTTCATTAGTTTTAGAGAAATCTGCCTCTCTTCCTTTACAGAAATATAACTGTATGCCTAAGAGTTTGTTTTCCTCACATCAGCTGAAGGTAGGGAGGCTCTGACAGCATTTCAGAAGAGGTGAGGAATTCTTCCATACAAATACTCTAAGTGGGAATTGTGGAGAGAGACCTGACAGAGCTCATCCCCCGCACAGCCACCCACACCCACCAAGGCATTTTCAACTTATGTCTGGAGCTGGCCCAGCTGATGTCAATGGCAAAACTTAATTGACTTGAGGTGGGAGAAGGCTGAGGCCTCACCAGTGCCAGGTTTCTGATGGAAGCAGGAATGCAGCCTTGCTATGCTGTGTGGAGGTATTTGTGTAGGTTTCCAGAATCAGCAGGGATGAAAATGGTAGGTACCTGTGCAGGTCATACCTGTCTCCTTGCCTTAGTCAAATTGCCTCCCTTTGTGAACTCATTAGCAGAGGAACCATTTGTTCTACAAAGTGTTGGAGAAGAAGGGAGTGTCCACAGAGCAGCTCCTCAGAAGGGTGTTAGATGAATGCATTTTTGATGAGCTATCAAGCCTCATAAAAGCTGTAGACCTCTGCAGAAGCAAATCAAACACAGAGCTATCTTTTCTGTGACTACAGAGGACCTTGCCTGTGACAGAAACCACTGGTTTGAGGAAAATTAATTTCTGGGCTCCTTTTGAACAGGGTTTTCAGTGTGCTTTGTGCTTCAATGCTCGTTTCCTGCATGTTCTTGCTATTTTAAAGCTTTGTGGAACTTGGGGTGCTTGGAAGCTGCCTTGAGGTAGCACAAGCTGTGATAATTAGGCTCTTGCTTTTATCCTGGGAGACAGGGATTCAGTGCTGCTGAAATGCACTGGGCAGCAGCTTCTGGCTGAAACTTTCTTTTCTGAAGTTGCAACTCACTGAAAAGAAAAATGTCATTAGAGAAAAGTAGCTTCCAGTGATGGTTTTTTTTTTTTTTTTAAAGTTTTTTTTTTTTAATTTCTAATAATTCAAGATATATTTAATACTTTTATAATTTAGTCTGGAAATGCTGGAAAGTTGAAACTGCTGGCTTTTTTTTTTTTTTTCCCCTTTCATGTGGGCTAAACATATGTAAGAGATGCAAATAAAAACAGACTTATAGCCAAAAGCCTATTGAAATGGATTATTCTGATTGACGTGTATATAAAGTGTATCCATATTTGCCACCCTGTTTCATTTGGGGATTTAAAAGGATTTAAAACATCCAGCTTATCTGTGTGCAGGGGGAAACTCAAGAATTCTTCATCAACTTCTGACTTACAGTAATGGTTTAAGTGATATTGCTGTGTGGTGTGGTTGAGGTGAAGAGAAAATGAATATTTTTAGAGCTCTCTGACTGAATGTTTAGGAGGAAAAAACTGGGGAAATTAAAAGAAAGAGGGGAAGAAAAAATCCACTTGGATAATGAGGTATGTTTGAGATTGACAATATGACCTGTTGGAAGGCAGTGAAGGGGAAAAGGATTTGGGGGTCCTAGTTGATGGGAGGTTGACCATGAGCCAGCAGAGTGCTCTTCTGGCCAGGAGGGGCAATGCCATTCTGGAATGTATTAGAAGGGCTGTGGTTAGTAGGTTGAGAGAGGTTCTCCTGCCTCTCTACTCTGCCCTGGTGAGGCCACATCTGGAGTACTGTGCTCAGTTCTGAGTCGCCAGTTCAAGAGGGACATAGAACTGCTGGAGAGAGTCCAGCACAATGCCACAAAGATGATGAAGGCAATGGAACATCTCTCTTACAAGGTGAGACTGAGGGAGCTGGGGCTGTGCTGCTTGGAGAACATTGAGAGGTGACCTCATCAATGTTTATAAATATGTGCAGGGTGAGTGCCAGGAGGCTGGAGCCAGGCTCTGCTAGGTGATGCCCAATGACATGACAAGGGGCAATGGGTGGAAGCTGAGGCATAGGAAGTTTCATGTAAACATGAGGAGGACAGGCTGCCCAGGGGATTGTGGAGTCTCCCTCTCTGGAGATATTCAAAACCTGCCTGGAGGTGTTCCTGTGTGATCTGGTCTAGGTGATCCTGCTCTGGCAGGGGGGCTGGACTGGATGAGCTTTTGAGGTCCTTTCCATCTCCTGACATTCTGTGATTCTGTAATATGTGGTTTCCCTGTAGAAACAGGTTACCTGCTATGGTCCTTGTGTTCCCAGCTGAGGTCTCTGACAGCAGGACACTGTGTAGGGAGAGCCAGTTGGTTAGAAGTCAACTATGAAAGCATATATTAACCTTATATATTAAGTGCATTAAGTAGGGCTTTACCTGAGCCCAGCTAAATGCCTAAACATAGAATTGCAGAATGGTTTGGTTCAGGAAAGACCTTTAAAGGCCATATAGTCCAACTCCTCTGTAGTCAGCAGGGACATCTGCAAGTAGATCAGGTTGCTTAGAGCCCCATCCAATCTGGCTTTGAATGTTTCCAGGGATGCAACACCTGCAACCTCTCTGGGCAACCTGGGCCACTGTTTTCACCATCCTTCATCACAAAAAAATTCTTCCTTGTATCCAATCTGAATCTACTCTCTTTTAAGTTAAAACCATCAGCCCTTTTCCTCTCACTACAAGCCCTGCCAAGATATATTTCTCCAGAAGTTCGATGTAAACTGCTACTGATGTCAGTGAGAGAGGAGCTGTGGACAGAGGAAGTTCTTTACAGTGAGAGTGGTGAGACACTGGCACAGGTTGCTCAGGGAGGTTGTGGCTGCTCCCGCCTTGGAGGTGTTCAAGGCCAGGTTGGATGAGGCCTTGAGTGACCTGTACTAGTGGGAGGTGTCCCTGCCTATGGCAGGGGGTTGGAACTAGATGATCCTTGAGGTCTCCTTCCAACCTTACCATTCTATGATTCTGTGATTCTATGACAGAGAATGACTTCTGATACCGTGCTCCAAGCATAAGACTTGATGCTTTGCTCTTCATTTATCATACAGTCAAATCATCTTCCTCCAGTCGTCCCATACAGTGGGGAAACACCCAAAGGTAAAGCTCAAAGTACATTTCATGACAGCTGAAGCCAGCCTTGCTAAAGATACTGAGGGACCAGGTGGTCCTGCCACTCTTGCTGGCTTTTGTTTGCAGCATCTGCATCAGTATAGGGGGCAGAGAGAAAATGCAACAGCATAATCAGGCTATTAAGACAAGATGGAACTACTGTGTTTTGGCCAACTCTATTTACTTCATGATGGTCCCTTGGAGGGTTGCACTTTGTAGTAGCATGTTAAACATTCCAAAAGCCACTGTTTTGTGGAGAGGTTGACTAATCCTCAGGACTCACCAGACAAGAAGTATGGAGTGGGATTGTATGATTCAAGATTTCCTGATGTATACAAACACGATTTTGAAACTGAGACTCTGCATTTAGATTACCTGGCAAGTTTGTCATTCCATGTGCCCATGGCTTAGTGAAGCTGCATTAATGCCTTTGGCAGAGTTACAAAATCTAATAGCTCATGGCACTGTCTGTCACCTGCAAAGTGGATTATTGTTGCTCTTCATTTTGCTGGATTAAGCAAGAACTTAAGGGCATTGCCCCAGGAATGTGTTTTTTTTTTTTAACAGACATATGCTGTGTTCATTGGACATTTCTCTTGCTTTTTAATCTTTCAGAAGAAAATCCCATCTGGAAAGATTTTTATTTTTTTAAATTATTATGGCAGGTTTCAGATTTGATTTTAATTCTCTGTCATAACGAAGGCAATAGGGACTTGAATGAAACGATGACAGATCCACAAGTGATGCCCCATCTGCTACACTGTCATCTGGAATATTATTCCTCAAAGCTGAACTTCCAAGATCAAACAACCTGGTAATGTAAAGGAAATTCTGGAGCAGATTTCTGAAATTTTTGATGGTAGCAGGGAAAATTGAAGTTGATTTACTGAGTTTTTGAAGGCTTAAAGAGAAGTACGAACGAATATTTAGCCATTTAGTGTTTCTTTGCAACAGGAGTGCTGGGATTTCAACAGGGCCTGTTGAAACTGAAGATTTATTCATTTGGTTTTGCTTGGAAACATGCTCAGATGAGTTTGTGTGGTAAGCACAGCTGGCTGGGATCTGCCACTGCATCCAAAGTTTCAGTCCTTTTTCAGTGTTGTACTCAATGGCTGGTTTTGGACAACTGTTTCTCTTCCCCTTTCCTAAAAGACTGGAAGAGGCACAATCATCTAGGGAGAGAAATCAGCAGACTTCTATGGATATTGTGATGTTGACTAGCAAAAAAATCAGGATTCACTCAAAAGTATAGGTCTTGTTTGGCTCTTAGCTTTGTTAGAGGAAATTGGTTGTGGGTTTACCACATATAACCATTCTGAGAATTATTTGTGTCGTGGTAGGCCTAAGCAGGCAAAAATAGGCTTATACATGTCCTGGCTTGCCAAGACATGTTTTTCTGCTCTCCCTCACTCTGTTTTGGGGAGAAACAACTGTGGGAAAGAGGACAAAGAACCTGGAGCCACTGGGTCTGGGGACCCTGGCCCTTTGCATCCTTTGGTAAACAAGGTACACAGGCTCAGTTTGTGCATTCCTTGTGCAAGGCTGTGCTCTGCCCTAAAGAGGGTAAAGCAAGCCTATGGCTTCACCCAATATGGTCCAGCTTGGCTAACTGCCATTCCCATTGGCTATTCTGTGTCCAAAGGCTCATTAGTCTTAGCCTGGTGAAGAGGAGGCTCAGGGGAGACCTTATTGCTGTCTACAACTACCTGAAGGGTGGTTGTGGCCAGGAGGAGGTTGCTTTCTTCTCTCAGGCAACCAGCACCAGAACAAGAGGACACAGTCTCAAGCTGTGCCAGGGGAAGTTTAGGCTTGAGGTGAGGAGAAAGTTCTTCACTGAGAGAGTCATTCCCCACTGGAATGGGCTGCCCAGGGAGGTGGTGGAGTCACCATCCCTGGAGGTGGTGGAGTCACCATCCCTGGAGGTGTTCAAGGTGGGTTTGGATGTGGCACTTGGTGCCATGGTCTAGTCTTGAGGTCTGTGGTAACAGGTTGGACTTGATGACCTTTGAGGTCTCTTCCAACCTTGGTGATACAGTGATAAAAGGAGATGAGCAGGTAACACACTGTGTGCTCTGCCATGGTATCCATGCTCTCTGCCGTTGTATTTATGATGCCTTATATCCTGGACTGCCTGGAAATTGGCTTCCAAGAGTTTACCAGGAACAGCCTCTAAATGCCTCCACGTGATCAGCCTGCACAGCCAGTGTGACACCGTGCTGAGACTGCACATGGCAAGGCATCCTGCCTGCACCTGAAAGCCTCCTGCCCAGACAGGAAGTCCTGGAGATACACAGATCATCCGGAGGAAATCAAGACCAGATCAGAGCTTGCTGCCTCCTTTCCCCAGCAGCCAAGGAAGAACCAGAAGTCTCAGCAGATGACAAGAATTCCCTGAAAGCCTTTGGGCACTGTCTGAAGCTGTAGCCAGCCCTGCGAGTCGGGAGGTCATTTTGTGAGTAAATACTTCAAGCCTTTTGTAACTCACCATTGCCTTCTGCCGTGAGCAGAAAGGAGCTCCCTGAGTCCATCTAGTGGGCAAGCAGAGTATTGACCGCAAGCGGCACACTGACCGCAAAGCCTTCTCTGCCTGTTCAGTTGAGTTCAATTCATGTTATAGATCATCACTGGTTATTGCTAGAGCCTGTTGTAACCTGTATATAAAGTTTCCATGACTGATGCAAAGAACTGATTGTTATTAAAATTAGTGATCAGGACAGCGAGAGTTCTGAATATTGAATATTAATAAACAATATTACTTTTTCAAAATATCATCTCACATTAATTAATTACCCCTCCAATTTGTTACAATTTGTTATTAACTTTTGAGGGAAAAAACCCCCCACATCACAAAAACTACTAGTTCAAGGAAATATTTTGTTTAACTCTAAAATATTGTTATATTATACTTGGGTATTTCAGACAAAGATGTGGTTTGGTTTGGGTTGGGTTTTTTTTTTTTCTTGGATTAAAACCTGACTTGAATTTTCATCATCAAAATGCTGAAGCACTGGAAGTTCTGGTTTGTTCTTCATCTTGGGGCAATTGAGTTAAATTTCACATTAATTCCAAAATGCTGCAGACTAGAGTCTGAATACTTCAGTGAAAAATTGCACTCAGCTTTAATTTTCATCAAGTATAGCAGTGAGTGATATTACCATATTCTCTTAGGTATAAATTCCAAGTTGATAGGGTCCTGAATGGGATTTAAGTTCTACTGAGAGTGGAGGGGGAGGAGAGCTGAATACAGGACAGGATTTCCCTCCTATGAATGTAATTTCCAAATTAGGTGCATTAGATCTATTCTTGATAAACTTCAACTCCACTTTTTAAATGACTCCTTCAACTGGGAGAACTTTTTCAAAAGCTTTCATATCAAATAAAGTCCTGTTGTTGCCATCTTTATGTTATGCTTTATGTTATGCAGCATTAGATGTGTGGATCCGTGCATCAGTTACTGAGAAGTTTGGTTTGATTTTCTTCTACACAAGGAGACCTTTATGGATTTTTCAGGTCTTTGTTGTTGTTTTTTGTTATTGTTTTGTTTGTTGATTTGGGTTGGTTTTGTTTTTATTATCATGCATTGACAGGGTACTAGAAGAAATTGTTATTGAAAATAGGACAAGGTTTCAGCCTCCACAGATGTCAGCAATAGTAAGTGCTGTGTCTCACAGAATGGCTTAGGTTGGAAGGGACCTTAGAGATCATCTGCTCCAGGCTCCCCACCATGAGCAGGATTGCGTTTCAGCTAGACTCAGCTGCTCACAACCTCATCCAACCTGGATGTCTCCTTTTTAAACTTATGTATTCTTATTAATTTTTCATGCAGAATGTTTTTGGCAGGCTTGAGAGTCACCTATGGCAAGTTACCATTCAATTCAGGGTGAAAAAAATGAAGTGATTTGATATCCCAAACCACCATGGCCTCATCGCACATGCATTAATGTGGTGCAGAGCTCTTTGACAATGTCTTTGGGACCCTATACTTCAGGACACTTTGAGGGCTGGGTGGCTCTGGAGACACCAGCTGTACTGCCACGGATCAGTGATTCTGTGCTGTTTTGGCAAATACAGATGTCTCTCAAGCAGTACTTTTTGAATTGGAGAGAGTATTTGAACTCTATTAGTAGTCAGGTGCTGAAGCACCAGGTGCTATAAAGTCGAGGTGGTAGATTCACTGGAGTATATCTGCCTACAAATGTGAGCAGTGAGTTGCATGAGAGAAAACACTGTAGCTTCCCCCCCTCCTTTTTTTTCCCCTTCAATTTACATTTTTATGTTATGCCACTCTGGATTGTACAAATCTCAACACCCGTTATTAGAATTATGCTTAGCTCATTTCTCCATTTAGAGAGCTTTTCCCCTAGAATTATGTCCTTATGCAAGGGAGCAAAGACAAATTACAATGTGTTTTCAAGACATGCTAACAGCCTTCAGTGATGCTAAATCTGTTGCCTGGAGGCCAGCCAAAAAAGTTTGGATTGGAGGTAAATTGATGCAGGTTCACAACTGCTTTACCTTTTCTCTGCACCTACATGAGTCCACATGGGCTCTAACTGCCTTTCCTGGAGTTATATTTAGTAACTCATTGCAGATGGTTTTTAGATACCAGGAAGGAGAGAAAGAAAACTTTCTCTTTCACATGTGCAATCATCAAGACTTTCAATGTGCAATTACATTTATTTGACCCTGAATAATATCTTGCATTAACAGTATGTGCCTCTGATGAAAATACTTTGTTGTCTTGTTCTTGATCCCTTGTTCATGTTTGCTTATTTTTTTAATTTTAAGCCTTTTGAAACAGAAACTGTATTTTTGTTCTAGAGTCACAGAGAAGTTGTGATTGCCATGCTCTGGTTCTCCTAAACATCACCACAAGACACATTCATTCTGATGTATTCCAACATTTGATATGTCCCACTTCTTCTGTGGTATAGAAATCCTTTTAAGTGGGCTCTGTAGGATGTTGAAATGTTTGTGGTCGTCTGTTTGTTGTTTTTTTTTTTTCATGAGTTGAAGCATTGCCTGGAGTAAGATTTGTGGGTTCTTATTAATGTAAAACTTCATTGATTCTGTTATAGAATTGGAAGGTGAAAGATAAAAATCTAAAGTACTACTTCCCTCACCAGGGAGTGAAAATGGTGGTAACTGACTCACTGTGTTGGGAGTGTGAGTACTGGTGGCCATGCCAAGGCTTTACTTGCCTCTCTCTGGTACCTCTGCAATTGTTAATGCCACGATAGAAACACCACTATGTGCTGGTTTGAGGC
>WBNM01019630.1:0-17859 GCA_013399055.1 Ramphastos sulfuratus
TTTGTTTGGTTGGTTTTTTGGGGAAAAAAAATTCTCTGAGTGCGCACTGCAGTGGTACGGCTGCTGCCTCTCCAAATGGNCTCTGAGCTCACACGCACTGCAGCGGTACGGCTGCTGCCTCTCCAAATGGCGCTGTGCCAATGAGTTTGTATCTCGCGCGTAACCACGGCACGCCCCCAGCTATGTCAGTCGCGTGCACGCAGGTGCGTGGGGGAGCCAACCCTGCTGCCCCTCCTCCCCTTTCTCCAGGTGCCTCCACTCCAGGAAGCTCCCTGTTCGGCTGAAAGCAATAACGCTAGGTGCCGGAGCTGGTCTCGGTGCCGGAGCTGGTCCCAGTGCCGCTGCCTTTCCAAATGGTGCTGTGCCGCTGGCTTGCTCGAGTTTGTATCATCACATCTTCCTTCTCTCATGTTGCCTATAGTCAAGCTTGTTCTTCTCTTTCCTGGGCACTCTCAATAAAAGTCTTGATAGCAGCAGAAACACTCTTAGTGCTGTTCTCTGAAGGATTGTGTGTTGCCATAGAGTATATGTCATAGAATAAAGCTTGCACAAAGTGTCAGTGCTCTCAGATTATTCCCTTCCACAGAAGCCACTCACACCTTTGTTTTAAAGTGAGTGGTATTTCTCTTTCTTTTGGGCAATATATATTATTTTACACTCTGTGTTCCAAACCTCTCACGATTAAGCCTGTAATGTGCATATGAACAATGAGTGATAATAAATCTAAGTCTCTGAAGTGTCTAAGCCTTGTAGCATTGCAATAATGAAATAATCTAAATTATAGATAACAAGGGAACTGTATCTTAATTTCTAAGTAAAACAAAGACTGAGGGTAACGAAAAATATGAACAACAACAAGAAGAAAAAGAATGTCAAACAGCTTTGGAAGAAAAATAGATATGCATTTTTTTTCGCCTCCTTCATATGTAGCTGCAGTGGCATGGGTAGTAGATCTGAACAATAGAAGTAAGTGGAGCATAAAATTAATAATTTTCCACTGACCTCCATATTAATTTAAAATTATTTTTCCTTGCAGACAGATAAAGCTCTCTGTCAATTTTCATTCTCCTTAAGTTATTCCAGTTATTCCAAGCCAACATAACAGAAGGTGAAAAAGGGTATAGTAATAACTCAGAAAGTCTCCAGTGCTCTGTTAAGCAGTTCTGTTTACCTCTATTCAGG
Organism: Ramphastos sulfuratus; assembly: GCA_013399055.1. Classification (NCBI taxonomy): domain Eukaryota; kingdom Metazoa; phylum Chordata; class Aves; order Piciformes; family Ramphastidae; genus Ramphastos; species Ramphastos sulfuratus. The sequence goes on from WBNM01019630.1 coordinate 1,183, forward strand.
ATTCAGGTGGAGGCACATTAAGTGTAGAATTTCACAGCATGCCTCTCACACAAAATATAAACTATTTTTTTAAATGCATATAAAATGTAGAAATGAAGGTCTTTTTCAGACCTCCTCACATCCACCATTAACCTGTGCTGAGTTGAGGCTAATTGAAATATTTTAATGAGAGAAATTAGATCAGTGGTTGTGAAAAGAAAATAATGGTGAAGTCTATATCATTCATTGGTTTGCTGAGAGGGATAAAAAGCCAGTATGTAAATGATCTCACCTATTCTGGTCTGTCACTGGATCTATTTGCTTCCTTTTACTTGCACTGTAATATCTTCCCACTAGTCTCAGCTAACAGAAAACAGCATAAGCTTTGCTGGTTATTTTGTTTGTCTGTTTGGGAAAGTAGAGGGAGAAAGAGAGGGGTAGCTTTGAGCCCCTTCTTGGCAGTTTCTTTGTCTCAGAGGAGGTTTGGATTTCTGTATCATTTCTATTGAGCCCCTTTTGGGCAGATTCTTTGTCTTGGAGGGAGTTTGGATTTCTGTATTATTTCTATTGAGCTCCTTCTGGGCAGATTCTTTGTCCAGGAGGCAGTTTGGATTTCTGTATTATTTCTATAGAGCCCCTTCTGGGCAGTTTCTTTGTCCCAGAGGGAGTTTGGATTTCTGTATTATTTCTATAGAGCCCCTTCTGGGCAGTTTCTTTGTCCCAGAGGGAGTTTGGATTTCTGTATTATTTCTATTGAGCTCCTTCTGGGCAGTTTCTTTGTCTTGGAGGGAGTTTGGATTTCTGTATTATTTCTATTGAGCCCCTTCTGGGCAGTTTCTTTGTCTTAGAGGGAGTTTGGATTTCTGTATTATTTCTATAGAGCCCCTTCTGGGCAGTTTCTTTGTCCCAGAGGGAGTTTGGATTTCTGTATTATTTCTATTGAGCTCCTTCTGGGCAGTTTCTTTGTCTTGGAGGGAGTTTGGATTTCTGTATTATTTCTATTGAGCCCCTTCTGGGCAGTTTCTTTGTCTTAGAGGGAGTTTGGATTTCTGTATTATTTCTATAGAGCCCCTTCTGGGCAGTTTCTTTGTCCCAGAGGGAGTTTGGATTTCTGTATTATTTCTATTGAGCTCCTTCTGGGCAGTTTCTTTGTCTTGGAGGGAGTTTGGATTTCTGTATTATTTCTATTGAGCCCCTTCTGGGCAGTTTCTTTGTCTTAGAGGGAGTTTGGATTTCTGTATTATTTCTATAGAGCCCCTTCTGGGCAGTTTCTTTGTCCCAGAGGGAGTTTGGATTTCTGTATTATTTCTATTGAGCTCCTTCTGGGCAGTTTCTTTGTCTTGGAGGGAGTTTGGATTTCTGTATTATTTCTATAGAGCCCCTTCTGGGCAGTTTCTTTGTCCCAGAGGGAGTTTGGATTTCTGTATTATTTCTATTGAGCTCCTTCTGGGCAGTTTCTTGTCCCAGAGGGAATTTGGATTTCTGTATTATTTCTAACTTGCATATAATTGTAAATACTTGTAAATATATTGTGTATATATGCTTGTAAATTTTGCTTTGCTGTAAATATAGCTTCATCTTACTTCCAAGCTGTCTGAGCTGGTTATTTGTTTCTGGATTGTAAAGTTTTCTGCCTAATTTAAAAGAAATTCATTCTATGGTATCCAGTTACCAGTCATCTAACTCATTTACTGAAAGATACTCATCATTTTTCCACTGCATTTTTACATACAGGTTAGAAAACAGATACTCATATGTCTTCATACAATGCCTGGAAATACGTTTTCATTATCTATTGTTCAAGTGTACTAATTTTTCCTACACATACTAAACATTTCTCTCTGAGCAATTCTGAGACTGATGTCTTTTTTCCAGATGATTTTATACCATACATACTCAGGAAGGCCATTTGTTATATGAAGACCAAGCAATTCAAAAGGATTGTGGATTATATCTTTATTTATGACAAATGCTTTTACTTTACTTTTATGATAGATCGATCAGTTGCTTGTTCAAGAAAGATCAGGAGAAAGTTAAAAGACAGAATCATTAAATAATATTCTTTATCATTCCTCTCTGTTAGTTTCTTAATCTTTAGAATAGAGTTCCTTATATTTAAAAGTCTGTACAGTCATTATAAGCATCAGGGCGGGGGGTGGGGAGAGGAAAAAAAAAAAGTGGTTCAGAAAGCAAAGAAGATAATGATTAACTGTTAGAGGTCTTATTGTAAAATAACTTGAACACAGAATGTTACAATTGTCAAGAGATAAAACAGTTCATTAGATCCTACAGTCTTTATGTCAAGTTTGTTACAAAGGCAAAATTTTATCCGCATCTCTTGGGGTAGGTGCACTTTGCTAATCAACATGAAACTAGGGATTCTTAAATAGTTCCCAATTTATTACTAATCAAGTTGTTCTGCCAGTGAAATCATAGGACTGCTAGTGTTAGTTCAGCCAAATCATTCTAATTAAAATTCAGACATTTAGTGGAGTCACTTAATCATCAAAGGCTGCCAGTTCATTTCAAAACCACCTTGCCTGAATGATAGTCACACAGTCAAAGTTTATAACTAGCACAACCACAAAAGCTACATCACATTACAGTGAGAATGTGATGCATGCAATAATTCTGATGCTAACCTAATTTCTGCTTGCAAGCAAATTCAAAGTTTTGTTGTTGTGGTTGCGGGTTGTTCTGTTTTGGTTTGTTGGTTGGTTGGTTGCTTGTTTTGTTTTCCCTAAGAAGAAATCTATTTTCTCAATCACTAAATCTATAATTTTTCAAATGAACTCTTGGGAACACTCATCACTAAGTTCTACTAGTCATCAAGAAATAAAATTTACTGAAATGACACAAAAGCAGCTGTATGCACCTAGCTATAATTCTGTTGCAAAGTGATGAGAGATGTATCATACACAGACCTCTTCCTCCAAAACTTGCCATCCAGCTGACAATCAGACCTTGCAATTTTACAGTGCTTTGAAAGAGTAATCTTAAGAATTGATTTTTCACATTGTTTTTTCAATGTGCAGTTTTAAAGAAATCAATTTCATTGAATGCATGTCCTAGGAGCTTCTGGACAAACTCAGACTCAAAATGAGAGCCTACAGGACAGATAATCTGGGAAGAAGGGAATTATACAGAGAAATCATCCAAGCAGACAGGGATCTAGTAATATGTTTATTCTGCATTTAATTTCCTTTTAGTTTCAGAACCTTTTTACATTTTATACTTACACCTGTACTTCTGAACATCAGTTAATAAAGATAATTTTTCAGTCAAACTTTATTGAGTTTTACTGTAGCAGACTCTTCCAAATTTTTTGATTGTTAATGTGATGGCTTTGCACAGCTGTTACAGGGTACCAGAAAGATGGATGAAATCAAAGAGATGTGAGGCAAGCTTCAAAATGACAATAATTCTTTTTTGCTGTCTTTGACTGGGATGGATTCATTTTCTTCATTCTGTCTAGTGTGGGGGATATATGCATATTTGTGCTGAGAACACTGTCAATAACACAGGGATGTTTTAGTTATTGCTAAGTAGTGCTTACCTAGAGTCAAGGCCTTTTCTGCTTCTCACATCATCCCATCTTGGTGGTGTGGGCTTGGAAGGTGATGTAGCTGGAACAGCAGAGTGTAACTGATCAAAGGAAGATTCCATATCATATGACGTCATGTTCTGCATATAAAACTGGGAAAGAAGAAGGCAAGAGGGAATTTTGAGTTATGGGGTTTGTCTTCCTAAGCAACCATGGCAGCGGTGGAACCTTGCTTTCCTGAAGTTGGCTGAACACCTGCCTGCAGATGGAAAGTATTTAGAAAAAAAGATCATATGGAGCAAAGTCAGGACAAAATGTAAAATGGATGAACCTGGACTAAGGACAAGAACACTGTTGTGGGCTCAGTGGTCAGGAAATGATTTGTTGGAGAAATAAAGACAAGGGTCAGTACAACTGCCACCCATGGCTTCCAGCAGGCAGATTTTGGCCTGTTTTGGAGACTGGTTGACAGAATCCTTTGGGAGGCAGTCCGGAGGAATCCAGGGAGGCTGGATATTGTTGAAGAGGGAAGTACTATAGGTGCAGAAAGAGGCTTCCTCCATGTGCTGAAAAATGAGTCAACAGGGAAGAAGGCCAGCCTGGATGAATAGAGAGGTATGGTTGCTGCTTAGGGAGAAAAGGACAGTCTACAGTCATTGGAAGAAGGGGCGGGACACTCAAGAGGACTGTAAGATTGTCATGAGATTATACAGGGACAAAATTAGAAGGGCCAAATCATAGAATCATAGGGGGGAAAAAAAAAAGCAAAAAAAAAAAAAAGCCCAACTGGAATTTATTTTGGCTGTATCTGTTTAAGACAACAGGAAATTCTTCTACAAATATATTAGCAACAAAAGGACTAAAGAGAATCTCTGTCCTTACATGGATTCAGAGGGGAATGCAGTGGTGAAAAACAACAAAAAGGCTGAGATACTAAATACCTTCAGTTCTTTGCTAGGTACCCAGTGCCCTGAGCTGGAAGGGGATGGGGAGCAGAATGAAGCCTCATAGTCCAAGAAGAGATTATTAGTGACCTGCTGTGCCACTTAGGTATACACAAGTCTATGAGGATGGGTGAGTATAGCAGCATGTGCAGAGAAACCAGATGAGCAGCCCCAGTCAGCATGGATTCATGAAGGACAAGTCATGCTTGAGAAACCTCATCTTCTATGACAAGGTGAATGAGGGAAAGGCTCTGGGTGTTATTTATCTGGATTTTAGTAAGGCCTTTGACACTGTTCCCACAACATCCTCCTGGAGGAACTTACAGCTTGGATGGATGAACATCTCCCTAGCTTAAGAACTGGATGGATGGCTGGGCCCAAAGAGCAGTGCTGAATGGAAGCAAGTCCATTTGGTGGTGAGTCACTGGTGGCGTTCCCCAGGGCTCAGTACTGGGGCCAGCTGTCTTCAATATCTTTATTAATTATCTAGATGAGGGAATTGAGTACACCCTCAGTAAGTCTGCAGATGATACTAAATTGAGTAGGAGTGTTGATCTGCTTGATGGTAGGACAACTCTGCAAAGGAATCAAGGAGGGCTGCATTTATGGGTCAAGATCAATTGCATGAGTTTTAATAAAGCCAAGTACCAGGTGACTTGGATTACACCGACCCCATGCAACACGACAGGTTTGGGGCAGAGTAGCTGGAAAGTTGCTTGGAAGCAAAGGCCCTGGGGGTGCTGGCTGACAGCTGGCTGAACGTGCCTCAGCACTGTGCTCAGGTGGCCAAGAAGGCCAACTGCAGTCTGGCATGTATCAGCATAGTGTGGACAGCTGGAGTAGGGAAGGGATTGTGCTCCTGTACGTGGCATTGGTGAGGTTGCACTTCAAATATTGTGTTCGGTTTCAGGCTTCTGACTACAGGAAAGGCATTGAGTTGCTGGGATGCCAAGGTGATCCTTTGCGACTGTCTGTCTCTTTTTAAGAGGACTTTGCCTTTGTAGTCTTCTTAAAGGCCCCTGGGCCCCAAAACCATCACATTATGTTTAGTTTTCTAACATTATTCTTGAAAGTTGAGCCAGTGTCTCATTACTAGTTTGTGTAGTGAGCAGGATCATACATATATATATATATATATATATATATAATATCATAGAATCATAGCATCATAGAATGGTAAGGTTGGAAGGGTCCTCAAGGATCATCCAGTTCCAACTCCCTGCCATACGCACGGACACCTCCCACTAGTACAGCTCACTCAAGGCCTCGTCCAATCTCGCCTTGAACACCTCCAGGGAGGGAGCAGCCACAACCTCCCTGGGCAACCTGTGCCAGTGTCTCACCACCCTCACTGCAAACANTATACGCTGCATATATATATACACCTATATTTATGTGTGTGTGTGTGTATATATACCCACATGCATACATATATACATATATATATATCTCCTACATAATTTTGAGCAACATTTGCTGCATGACATAAGTGGATGTTGCCAGGATTTTTGATGTTTGTGGGATGTTAAGTAGTTTGTAAAGTTCCTTGTTCTGGAGTGGGGGCTGGGTTTCTCTTTTCTGGTTTTGGTTTTAGTGTGGGAACTGGGAGCAGGTACATACGGAGATTCACTCAGGTATTTTCTTTTGTTTTCCCTTGTCTCTTTTGGTGTAATCTGATATCCCTGTGTTAGACTAGCATTCTCCACTGGCAGACAGATAGGAAATTGTTACCTGAAAAAAAATAGCCTTACTTCATTGGTTTGGTCTTTAGTTTCTCTTGGCAATGACAAGTATATAATATGGGTGCCTTTGAGTAGAAAATGATGTTAAAATTTCTCCAGAATTTAGGAGAAATCTCACAAAGATTTAACTTTGTCAGACATAATAAAGAAAATAGCACTGACTTTGTAATGTCAACTTCCTAACTAGGAAATGATGCTAAAATTCCTGCAAAATTTAGGAGAAATCCCACAAAGATTTAATTTTGTCAGAGATAATAAAGAAAATACCACTGACTTCTCTCAACAGGACTTAAATTCATCAAGAAAACTGCACAGGAGATGTGATGCACCCAATCTGTGAAGCTGTCTTCTGTGCTCATGAGCTTCCTCTATGCATGCTAAGACCTTGTTAAAGTGCAACATGGAGCCTGTGGTGGCATCTTTCCAAGACTTGTAATGCAGGTGTTGTGCAATCAACAGTTTTATTTGGCTTACCAAGCAGAAGTTTCCACATGGATTTCAAGATGCTTGTATTCCATGCTAAGATTAAATTGCAGTGTATGAATGGCACCAAATGAAAGCTGAATGGGAGTTGTATTTTGCACGTGGTGTTTGTTTCTGTTAACTACTAATCAGGTGGTTGCCACCATACGCCACATTTGAAGCTTAGACAAATAGACAAGGTGGGAAAGAGCCTAGCAAGAGTAGGCTTGGGGAGGAAAAAAAAAGGACAATTTTAATTGAAGATGTCACTAGGAGAAAGTAGAAATAAACAAACACCTGTGGTAGTAATGAAAGAGAATATCAAAACTCTTTTGTTGAAGAGATTTAGAAGTAATTCTCTTAGTAATGGGTCTGATTTTATTCAGAGCTATTTGAAAACTCTCATATATTTCTGCATGAGCAGGTCTCCAGTGTAGCTGTGATCTTATTTAATAAGGTGCTCTGAGTGCCACCACCCAGGATGGCTTAATTTCAGCAAGAAGCAGAGAGGAGCAAAACATGTTTTGGTAGGTTGAAGGTCTATACTTACAGAACACACAACACAGCTTTGAAGTTTTCCTAAAGATCACCTGGGATGACCACATACATGCTTCTAAGCCTGCATTCAGTCCATGCTAGCTCCTTGTAGAGCTTCACCATGTTCTCCCTACCCAGGAATTATCTTGCACTGTGAAGATGTGAACTGTCTGTCTGACATCTTCCTTGCATTTAAATGCAATGATAAGCCAAAACAGTGATTTTTTTGGACTAGGCATATGAAGAGTCATTCCCAGATATTACAGCTAATGTGCATTTCTAGACAAACAGATTTGCTTCCAGTGGGGAAAGAAGTGGTCTTGATGTTGACACAAGGATCAGCCACTTGCGCCTGCCTTGGGAAAAATGACTCTCTCTGACTGTGTTGTCCTGAAGATGTCTACTGTCCTCAGGCTTTAATTCCTTTGTTAGCTCTCACTGGCTTGTTAATTGAATATGCAGCCTAGCAAGTCTGGATTTCCCACTTTCTGTTATAAAATCCTAAGCTGGGCAAGTTGACTGCTCATTCACTTGCACCTCCAAAGCCAATACAGAAATGCTTTTAGGTGCTTTTAGGTGGATTGACATAAATCACTGGTGCCAGAACTAATCTCAGGGTGATGGTATTTACAGCTGCACCTAGAAGTCTGAACAGCAGTTAATTAGATGGTGTTATAGCAGGTGCTAATTAAGCACAGAAAGACTATTTTGATACCTAAAAGTGGATATAGAACTTTTTTTTTAAAGGGGGACTGGATTTTGTAAATACAGTCTGAACACTAATAATTTCTAGAATACTTAGTGTTATAGAGAAGACCAGTCTTTGTTGATTTCTGGTATTTGAGAGTGGCTTACCAGGAATTCTGTGTGCATTGCAAGACAGGGTGATAGTAGTAATAAGACTACCTTTGAATTTAAGCATTCTGGTCACCTTCAGTCACACATTTTAGTATAGACATTCAAAATCATGGAATTTTGAAAATTAGTCAAAAATATTCCTCAAAATATTTTTTCCTATTTTTTTTCTCTCTTGAAAGTGATTTTATAAGCTTTACAATGAGCTGAGTGTACAAACGTGATTAAAAGCATCTGTCAGTGAAGAGTATTTTCTAACCAGAACTTTTCACAGAGGATTTGCATGCTAAAGAGAAGCTAGGTTAATATTCTTGGAGATCAGGAGTTAGCAGCCACCATTCCATTTACATATTTCCTCTCAATAGGATAAATGTTGAATTATAGAAAGCACTTAAAATAAACTGTTTGGATCTGTTTCAACCAAATAATTTATCTCATATAGAGATTGCTTTAAACCTCGTTCTTGTCTCATTTTGAATGATCTTATAGTCGTAAAAGTGTTTAAATGTTAAAGATGCAACAACAGCAACCTGGACTACTTCTGGACAGAATCTAATGTGTTGATTCTGAGCAACTGGAAGGAAGACTCAGAGCCCCTGCATCACGTTTTTAATATTTAGTGCTCTCACAACTCCTCCCTAGTATTTTAATGGAAGTGGCAATATTAATTGAAACAGGCTCATTAGAGAATGAACATCTAGCACTTACAGCATTTATCACTGTACAGAGAGAGCAACCATTATTTTGGAGCACCTGCACTCTTTTTGTTCCAGTGAAATTAATTCCTCTGAGATTAATGTCATTAAAATGTGCAGCATGTATTGTACTACAGATAATAAAACAATCTTAAAAATGCATTCCTATAAACATAGAACTCGCATGACACTGAGAAAACATTTTCTAAGCCTCAAATAAATTTCTCTGCAACTGATTCAAGTTATTTTCAATATTTACATATGAAGCAAACCTTGGAGCCAAACACATACAGGTGTGTATGTGCATTTTTTCCCACAAATATAGCAGCACTAAGTACAGTAATTAAACTATAAATAAGATTCTTCCATAAAAGATTGAGGTTAATTTAATGAGGAATTGGTCTCTGAATCTCTACTGGAGTAGAGATGATTACTAGATATACCTTAACATTTTGCTTGCACTTCTTACCACTTTAAGTGCTATGCTTAATGCACATTTACGTTCAGAGCAGAAATTCTATCTCCAAAGCACATTACTAATTCTCCAAAAGTTGTTGCACACTTCATTTATCCAAAGTTCTCTAAGATGGCCTGAATTAGAATTGCTGCATATTTTATCAAAGAAGCTCAGCTTCTATGTAATTAACTCAGGGATATATTGACTCCACAAGTGCCTGGGTTGTGTTCATTCATAGCAGTATCAGAGAGGAAATAATTTATCTCTACTAGGAAGGAAAGAACAGATAGCCAGATGTCATAGTGAATTTTCTTCTTCCTCTGTTTCCTTTTTACAAAGCTTCTGTAGTACCTAGCATCTAAGGGAATCTATATAAGACTATGTCTTTATAGATAGTCATATCTGGACTTCTACAAGGCCTTTGACATGGTCCCCCACAACATCCTACCTGCCAAATTGAAGAGATGGATTTGATGGGTGAACTGTTCAGTGAATAAGGAATTGGCTGGATGGTCGCATCCAGAGGGTAGTCCCAATGGAGAGCAGTGACAAGTGGTGTCCCTCAGGGGTCTGTATGGGGAGCTGTACTATTTAATGCTTTTAACAGAGATACAGTGGGATTGTGTTAAGGAAGGGTTTGAATCTGGGTTATAAGTGAATTGTAATGAGGCCAATATAAAATTATTCAATATTTTATTAAATATATATAAAGAAAACTTCCCCAAACTTATTTACAATTAACACACACAGGTTCTATTATGTGGTTGGTAAAACTATCTTTGCAGAATGTCTATATAGATAATCAGATTAATTTGTATTATTTTAGGAAAGGTTTTAGAAAATTTATACAACTGGAGAGTCCTGCAGCACAAACTGCTGCTTAAAGGTTAAATGTAAACTTTCACAAAGTTCAGAAAAGAGAGGTAGTTTACTCACTAGTTAGAGTCTCAATATTTATAATCAAAAAATATATGTAGAAGCTTAAACGAGTCAAAATATAGTCCCAGCCATGTGGTGGCCTTCCATGTGATGATGATGCAGCAGGATTTTGCTGCTAGCATAGCTCCAGTTAAGCAGGTTGTTTGAGAAGATCCATGGATATGAGGCAAATCCTCCCTGGCTCTCAGGAGGTTATTGGAGTGTCAGTCACCTGGGTGAAGCAGGATCCAGGGCTAGATAGCAAAGGAGTCTGCCCTCGGGCTGGAGCAGCAGCCAGCAGGTCCTGGTGTCGCAATTTGTCATTAGGTCATTGCTAGGTTAATTTATCTAGGATTATTAATTTTTATTATTACTATTAAAAAATTGGGAAAATTTCATGAGATTCTTTGGATTTTAGGTCAACAGGAAGTAGTTGCACAAAGGATGTTTATGAACACAGAATTAAACAGTTTAAACAATCAGAATGTGGAAAACAGGAACACAAAACCAGGAAAAATTCTAACTATGCTTATGGAGTCTTAGCATTAACTCCAGCAGAAGTACTTACAATGTTTTGGTCCCTGAGTAAGTTTCCGGTACAATAACCCTTCCAAAACTCATGATAATGATCCCAGGGTAAAATACAAAATATTCCAGGCAGAGGGAAGGAGAGAAGAACTGAGTTACTGCAAAGCTGCTGGTGCAAGCTGCAAACAGGTGGCCACAACAATTCCCAGTTAATGAAACATGAATGGGGAACAGAACTGCTCCTGGTGGAGGGTTAGTGCAGAAAGGCAGAAAGGCACAGGGTTTCTAAATCACCCCCCAGTAAACACATCATTTTGAAAATGAAACTGGCCAATAGGCACTGGCATCATTGTTCTGTCTAATGAATTCAAAGCTTCATGTCTCCTATGACCAGACAGGCATGTCAAGGGGCAACACAAGACACCTGACATGTGGTGCTAAGCTCCTAGCCCTCAAGGCTTTGCTGCTCCATTGTTGCCCATTCTACTCAACTCCCAGATCCGCAACAGAAGGAGAGCAAGGGTTAAACCTTCCTGGCAGGATTCATGCCCTGCCAGGACACATCCCTACACTGAAACACTAGCTGAAATCCTTAACTAAAGATCCCTAACGAAAGTATCAATTACCCAAAGCACCTGATTTTATATACTTACGTTACACTCAATAAGTAAAATCCAACTACATATTTAAACTAAAGCATCCTCCCAATGAAAGGTGCCAGCATGGCAGGAGAGTGGTTCTGCAGCATGTTCCGATTGATGGGTGTCAACATGTAAGGATGTAGTTCTTGGCACACGTGGAATGCCATTGTTTTGCTTGTGCATTGTTTGTGTGCAATTGGTCACCTAAGGAATCATGCACTCTGCACGGGGACAGCAGCTGTTTGCAGAACAATGGCTGCAACACTAGGCTGCCTCTAAAGAAGAGTGGTCAGCAGATGGAGAGAAGTGATTCTGCCATTCTACTCTGCTCTGGTAAGACGGCACTTGGAGTACTGTATCCAGCTCTGGAGCCCTCAGTGCAGGAAGAACATGGACCTGATGGAGCAGATCTAAAGGAGGGCCACAAAAATGATCAGGGGGCTGGAATATCTCTGCTACAAAGACAAGTTGAGCTGGGGTTGTCCAGCCTGGAGAAGAGAAAGCTCCAGGGAGACCTAATCACAACCTGCAAGAAGGTTAGAGGAGGATTGTTTAAGAAGGCCAACAGTGATGGGATAAGGGGCAAACTATAGAAGAATAGATTTAGATTAGATATTAGGAAAAAATTCTCTACCATGAGGGTGATTGAGCACTGGAACAGGTTTCCCAGAGAGGTGGTTGAGGCCCCAGCCCTGGTGATATTCACAATGAGGCTTGAAGGGACTCTGGGCAACCTGATCTAGTTGAGGATGTCCCTGCTCACTTCAGAGGGTTTGGACTAGATGGTCTTTGGAGGTCCCTTTCAGCCAAGACCGTTCTACATTTCCAGGATGCTATTATTCTATGATTCTGTGACCTGGGCTCTCCAATTCAAGAGAGACAGAGGGCTACTGCAGAGAGTCCAATGGCAGGCTACAAAGACAATTGGATAATGGAAACATCTTTCACAAGGAAAGGCTGATAGGCCTGGGGCTGTTTAGCTTGAGAAAGAGAAGACTGGGAGTAGATCTTATCAGTGTTTATCAATGTCTAAAGTGATGGTGTCAAGATGATGTGGCCAGATTCTTTTTGGTGTTGCACAGTGATAGGACAAGTGGTGAAGGACCCAAATGAGAATTCAGGAATTTCTACTTAATCATAAGGGAAAAGTTCTCCATTGTGAGGATGACTAAGTAGGATGCCCATATTGAAATCTCCTTCCCTGGAGACATTCAAAACCTGCCTGAATGCCTTCCTCTACAACCTTATCTAGGGGAACCTACTTTAGCAGGAGGGTTAGACTAAATGATCCTAAGAGGTCCCTTCTAATCCTATGATTCTCTGAGTTTGAATACAAAAAAGCACATATTGTAAGGAATTAGATGTAGAAGAATATAACTAGGGAACTCAGGAAGCTGGTCTAGAGCAGAATGTGAATAAGTACAGGAAAAAAAAACAGAAAGTAAAAGTTTAAATGGAAAACAGGGAAACAGCAAAGACTGCTCCTTTTACCTTCCTGTACCACCTTTGGAATATTCTTGCAGAATATTTATGGAACTTGTGAACAGTCTTGTTAATTCTCTAACAGAGCACTTCTTTTGCAGGACATGCAAGAAGCATTGATGTTGTGCAAGTGAAAAGACAGAGAGGTGCAAAAAGGCAAGGACTGTAGAAGTTTTTGATGTTTAGAGAACAGAGATCAATTATTTTCTCCAAACATTTGATGAATAAAGGAAAAAGGAAAAAAAAAAAAAAAAGTGGGGAAAAAAATTTCCTTCCTTAAGTTTAGTTATGGTAATTTATAAGATTTTCTTAGATGGCATAACCAGGTTTATTCAGGGATCTGAATCCAAAACTGTATGACAGAAATCAGTGGGGTATTAATATTCAAAGAATATCCCCACAGGGAAATGGAGAGTATTCACAGCTGACCATGAAAGAAGTGAATTTCATTACTTTTCTTAACCACGATGATTTCTTTTCAGATGAAAAATTATGAAGGATGCACTGCTATTGTTCCTACCTTTCAGAATTGACTGCATTAAAGCTGTCAGACAATATGAGGATTTCAGGGGAAAAAAGGTTCTTGTTTTTAAAGAAGTGCAATTAGGAAAGCTTCATGGAAAAATAAAAGTGCTATTACTGATAAATATACCACCCAATCAGAACCACACGCATCTAAGACAATACAAAAGACACAGTCATTTTAAAACTACAAAAGAACAAGAATATTGAGTAGTCAGAAACAAAAAAATCCCCTGTAAGCAAGGACTGTGATAGCAATAGATTCTAAGTAGGATTAGGCCTATTGTCAGAACTTCAAACAATCAGAGGGAAAAAGTTCAGATTTTCACTAGTTTGTAGTAATGCAAAAGTCATGAGAAGGAGACAAAAGTAAAGCTAGCTTAAAAACTGCAAAATTCTATTTGAAGCAATGATTGATAGCTATTTCTATCTCTATTNTATATCTCTATCTCTATCTCTATCTCTATCTCTATCTCTATCTCTATCTCTATCTCGATCTCTAACTCGATCTCTATCTCGATCTCTGTATCTCTATCTATATCTATACCTATTTAAAGCAATGATTGATATCTGTATCTATATCTATATCTATATCTATATCTATATTTATATCTGTATCTATTATTTAACACTATTTTTTTCTTCCTCTTAGGGAAGTTTCCAAAACAGTTTAGTGAACATGAACAAGTTTCTTAAACAAAATATTGCATCTCTACCAGTTATGCTTTTTAAGGATGTAGTCATTTAATACACAGTGCCACGTGCAACAGATCATAGCCACTTTTAACAGGTTGAAAATTCTTTCTGTAGTCTGTACATAAACATTGTTTTATCTATGAAATTAGCATTTTGTTTTTCTAAACAAGAGAGACACACACTTCAGTAAGAAAAGTATATTAGTTTATTTCATGTAAAACACTGACAAAACCATGTGAAATGTCACTTATCTAGTCCAATTATAGAATCATAGAATCATAGAATGATAAGGTTGGAAGGGACCTCAAAGATCATCCAGTTCNAATTATAATTGCTGGAGTAGAACTTCTTTGTATTATGTGCTCATCTATCAAGGAATAGCATTGGGCCAGCTACTGAACAACTAACTGATGCTTTCTATTAACAATTCTCCCTTCCCAAAGGGGTGATAAAAGTGAATAAGGGAGAGAGACTTAGGAAATGTAAAAGAAAACTAAAACTACTTTAATGAAAACAATAATATAAAATAAAATATATATGGATATATACAAATCCAATGTTGAACCCAACCCTCTTTGTTCCTCCCTGGAGGTGTGACCTTTTACTTTGCACCCTCAATATGACACACAAGATTTAGCAGTGACCTTGACTTGCACATCAATCCTAGGCCCTAATTATAAACATCAAGCATTATCTCTACTAGCAGCAGACATAGTCTGTGAAAATATATTGTAAATTTCAGAAAGTGCTGTTATTGAGAAGAGGCTGAGCTGAAAAGTAAAAACACCAAAAAGGTAAAATCACTGAAAAGTATTAAATGAAGAAGAAGGTTAAATTTTGAATGAAGAGATAGATACAACTTTTTATGATTCTCACGGGGGACTTCAACTTCCCAGATGTCTGCTGGAAATACAATACAGTAGAGAGAGAACAATCCCTGCGGGTTCCTTGGGTGTGCCGAAGATGACACCACTGGGTTGGTGCCCTATTGGACCTGCTTCTTGTGAACAGGGAAGAACTTGTTGTGGAAGTAAAAGTTGGAGGCTCTCTAGGGCACAGCATTCATCAGATGATTGATTTTTCAATCCTTGGGGAAACAAGGAGAAGGGTTAGTGAAACTGCCACCTTGGACTTCTGGAGGGCAAACTTTGGCCTGTTCAGGAGACTGATTGACAAAGTCCCTTGGGGGGCTGCCCTGAAAGATACAGTAATCTAGGAAGGCTGGACATAAGAGAGGAGACTTAAAGACACAGGAGCAGGCTGTCCCTGTTTGCCAAAAAAGAAGTCAGTGGAGTCCAGCCTGGCTGAACAGGGGCCTTTGGCTGGATGTCAAGTACAGAAGGAGAGTCTCTGGCCTTTGGAAGAAGTGTCAGGCCTCTCATGAAGACTATAAAGACATTGTGAATCCATGCAGGGAGAAAATCAGGAGAGCCAAAACACAGCTAGAGCTCAAACTGGCTACAGCTGTTAAGGATAATATAAAATGTTTCTGTAAATTAGTTAACAACAGAAGAAAGACCAGGGGAAATCTCCATCCTTTATTTGATGCAGAGGGAAACACAGTGACCAAGGATGCGGTGGTCAATGCCTACTTTGCCTCAGTCTTTAACAGTGGAACTAACTGCTCCCTGGACACCCACTTTCATGAGCTAAGAGACAGGGAGGGGAAGCAGAATGAGGTCATCACAATAAAAAATGAAGTGGTCAGTGACCTGCTACAGCACTTAGATGCACACAAGTGTATAGGACCAGATGGGTTACATCCAAGGGTGCTGAAGGGGTGAAGGGGCAGATGTGCTTGCCAAGCCACTTACCATTATTTGCCTGAAGTCCTGGCTAACTTGGGAGGTCTAACTGGACTGCAAGGTAGCAAATGTAACACCTGTTTACAAGAAAGGAAGAAAAGAGGATCCAGGAACTGTCAGTCTGACCTCGGTGGGAAGGTCACGGAGCAGGGCATCTTGAGTGCCATATTTAACATATAGAGGACAACCAGGGGATCAGGCTCAGTCAGCATGGGTTTAGCAAAGGCAGGTCCTGTCTGATGAATCTGATCTCCTTCCATGGCAAGATGACCAGACTATTGGATGAGGGAAAGATATTGTCTATCTAGACTTTCAAAAAGCATTTGACAGTGTTTCCTACAGAATTCTCATGGAAAAACTGTCTGCTCATGGCTTGGATAGGCATACAATCTGCTGGATAAAGCATTAGCCAGATGGACAGGCCCAAAGAGTGGTGGTGGATGGAGATAAATCCAGTGGCAAATGGTCACAAGTGGTGTTCCTCAGGGCTAAGTGTTGGGACCACTTCTGTTTAACATCTTTATTGATATTCTTGATAAGGACATAGAGTGTTTCATCAGTAAGTTAGCAGATGACACCAAGTTAGGTGGGAATGTAGATCTGCATGAGGGTAGGGAGGCTCTACAGAGAGACTTGGATAGATTGGATCAATGGGCCAATGGTAACAGGATGAGCTTCAACAGGACCAAGTTCCAGGTCCTGTGCTTGGGCCACAACAACCCCATACAACACTACAGGCTTGTTGTGTCCTATTAATGAGGGAGAGCTGCTAGCACAGGTGTTCCTCCTACTATGAGTCATTCAAGATAAGAAAGTAGCTATGTAGAAGGTAGTTCTGTTAAACAGGGATGTAGCATAGAAAGGGATCTG
>WBNM01019631.1:0-43160 GCA_013399055.1 Ramphastos sulfuratus
TTCTCCAGACTAAACCACCCCACCACAAAGCCCTCATCTCCAGCAGAGAACACTTTGCCTCTAGCAACTGAAGGCACACAACAAGATTTGCTTTCCAATTGCCTCTGCAAGAGGAGCAGAGGGAGCTGCAGCATCATTACCTGGGTTGGAATATGCCCCACAGCAGGTCCCTCCCTTCTCTTTAGAGGAGGGAAGCAATAAAACAGGAGCTCATTTCTGAGATGCAAATAGTGGAGCAGAGCAAAATTGGAAAGTATTCAGCCACGTTGTTTACCTCCTGGATCTTCAGGAGGGTACAACAGGTCTCCAAGTGCAGCCAGGCAGATCCTTCCCATGCTGCAGGTGGCTGCTGCTGTGGCTTCAGCAGGTGAGCTGGTTCCAGTCTGCTCCCAGACACTGCCTCATTGGAATGAATTGACACCAAAAATGCATTTGCCTGCAGGCACAGCTCAGGCCTCAGGTGAATAAACCCAGGCTCAGGCTGACAGAAAAAGTTGCTCTTAGAGTAAGGCAAACCTGGAAGCTATGGAGATGCCCAGGGAAGGGAACTGCAGAACAAAGCAGCCCCAGAGGGGCTGGAGATGCCAGGAAGATGCCAGTCCAGCCCCAGCTCTCAGCCTGCACCTCCACAGCAGCAGCTGGAACTCTGAGCTGATTTTGGCACCGCAGCCACATGCCCCAAGGGCTCAGTGGTACTGCAGACACCATCTGCCCTTCCCCAGGGCCACCTCTGCTGCTGCTGCACCTGCTTCTGCTGGCAGACAGGCTCTCAGCTTCTGGAGAGCTAAGTGAAGCCTTCCCTGCACAGGGGGACCCCAGAGAGCATGGCACTGCCCTGACTTGACATGCAAGCAATGTTAGGTTTTAATGGCCCAGTGCCTTCCAGAGATGAGAGGATTCATCTGCAGAAGTGCACAGAGATGATGTTTATTTGTTCAGCTCCAGCACACTTCAGCTGCCTCTCAGCAGATGGAGAGAGGTGATTCTGCCACTCTGCTCTGCTGAGACCTCACCTGGAGCACTCCATCCTGGGGGCCTCAACACAAGGAGGACATGAACCTGCTGGAGAGGGGCCACAAAGGTGACCAGGGGGCTGGAGGACTTCCCTAATGGGGACAGGCTGAGAGGGCTGGGGTTGTACAGCCTGGAGAAGAGAAGGCTGCAGGGGACCTCAGTGCTGCCTGCCAGTGCCTGAAGGGGACCTACAAGAAAGCTGGGCAGGAGCTGCTGCCAGGGCTGATAGCACTGGGACAAGGGGCAGTGGTTTGAAACCAGGGCAGGACAAGGTCAGACTGGACATGAGGAAGAAGTCCTTTAGTGTGGGGGTGGTGGAACACTGGAGCTGTGTGCCCAGGGAGGTGGTGGAGGAGGCCTTTGCCCTGGAGACACTCAAGGTCAGGCTGGATGGGCTCTGAGCAGGGAGCTGAGGACATCCCTGACTGCCTGGATGGCCTCTGGAGATCTCTTCCACCCCACTGTGTTCTCTGCTTTTCCCTGCTCTCTGCAGCCCTGAGCCCTGCCCTGTGCCACCACTGCTGGCCACCCAGGCCAGGCAGGCAGAGGTGCCCTGCCCTGGCAGCTGTGGGGCTCCTGCAGGCTCCTTCCTCTCCCTGTCTCTATAGGTACAGAGCTGGAGCAGCACCAGGCAGGCTCAGGAGCTGTGCCATGCCCAGCTGTGCCCATGCACTGACAGCCTCCTTCATCTTCCTGGCTGTGCCAGGCTGTGCCAGGCTGCGGAAGGAGCCTTGCTGGGAGCACATCTGCCAGGCCTGCAGCGCACAGGGACGGAGCAGAGCTCTGCTGTGCTGGCTCTGTGCTCACACAGCCCTGCCCAGGGCTCCACACACACAGAGCCCACAGCACTCCAGGGAGCGATGCCCCTGAGTGCCCAGAGCCAGCTGCGAGCCCAGAGCCTGCCCAGCAGAGCTGGCTCCTGCCCAGGGAGGCATCACCACTGCCTCCCCAGCAGCACTCAGGCACTGCTGTGATTGTCCAAGGTCACAGAGGAACACTGGGAGGGTGCTGGCACCTAAGCCACTGTCTCAGATCAGAGAACCACAGCACTGTGTGGGTTGGGAAAGGCCTCTGAGAGCATCCTGCCCAGCACCAGCCCAGCACCACCATGGCCATCAAACCAGGGCCCCAAGTGCCACAGCCACAGGGTTCTGGAACACCTCCAGACATGGGGACTCCACCACCTCCCTGGGCAGCCTGTGCCAGTCCCTGACCACTCTTGCAGCAAAGAAATCTTTCCTTGTCTCCATCCTAACCCTGCCCTGGCAACAATTTCAGGCCATTTGCTCTCCTCCTATCCCCTGATCCTATGGAGCAGAGCCCAACCCCAGCTCACTGCAACCTCCTTTCAGGGAGCTACAGACTAGGACACCTTTGACCCTTGTTTCCCCTCTTCCCTTCCATAGTGGCAGTGATGACAGTTCCTGCTCCATCAGCAGCACTCCTGAAAAGCTGCAGACTGGAAGGCCTTATCCTGAGAGCCTCCTGCCAGGAGCCAGGCAGCAGCCGCAGACATTTGGCCCCAACCAAGCTCCACTCCCCTCAACCACACCAAATCTTTTTGTTCAGTCTTTGCTCACTCCTTTGGTCCTTGAGTGCCCAGGATCTGTGCCAAGCAGCAGTGCCTTGGGCTGCCTGTGGTGTGACAAGGTAGACTGGAGGAACTCCAAGCAGCTGGTATCTTGGCATTGCTGCGAGCCTGTGCCAAGCCTTGGTCTGCTTTGGTGCTGAAGGCTCTCAGGGTTTTATTACACATCACAATATCTGCTCAGGATCTTAATCCTTCAGCCTGGCACCACGAAACTACAAGATTACCACAATTTGCACTGAAAAAAAGGTTCCAAGACCTTTCCCCTACAACATGAGCATGGAGCAAACCCTGGAGAGCTGCACAGCAATGAAGGCTGCAAAGCAATCAGTGTGCCCTGGGCTGCTGACTGGGCACGGGGGCTGGGGTCTGAAGGTCCAGGGCTGTGCTTCAATTCCTTCACCAGGCAGTAATGAAAGGTCACAGGACTCCAATCCAGATCCTGTGCCTCCACAGGAGCCTCTGCTGCTCTGCAGACCTGCACCAGCTGCCCTCAGGCTCAATTTACAGCTTCAGTGCAGTCAATAAACTCTGGGGCCAGGGGTTCAAAGAGGGAGCTGGGACACAGCTCCAGCACCATCAGTGCAGGACCACAGAGCCATGGGATCAGCAAGGGTGGAAAGGCCCTCCAGGGTCACTCAGTCCAACACCAGCCCAGCACCACCACGGGCACCAAACCATGGCCCCCAGTGCCAGGCCACAGGGTTCTGGAACACCTCCAGGCATGGGCACTCCACCACCTCCCTGGGCAGCCTGTGCCAGTCCCTGACCACTCCTGCAGCAAAGAAATTGTTCCTCATCTCCAGCCTAACCCTCCCCTGGCACAATTTCAGGACATTTCCTCACCTTCTATCATCTGATGCTAGGCAGCAGAGCCCAACCCCACCTGGCTGCAGCCTCCCCTCAGGGAGCTGCAGAGAGCAATGAGGTCTCCCTCAGCTTCCTCCTCTCCAGGCTGCACACTCACAGCTCCCTCAGCTGCTGCTCCCCAGCCCTGTTCTCCAGACCCTTCCCCAGCTTTGTTGCCCTTTTCTGGACCTGTTCCAACCCCTCAGTGTCCTTTTTGGAGTGAGGGGCCCAAAACTGAGCCCAGCACTCAAGCTGTGCCCTCCCCGGTGCCCAGCCCAGGGTTAGTCTCTTGCCTTTGCACCCCCAGAGGAGCTCCTCCCCACCCCTGCCTGCTCCAAATCAAACTCTGCTCTGCAGTGCTTTTCTCCCAGACTGGCTGCCTGCATTTCTGGTAATTGCTAAAGAAATGATTGGGCTAATGAGCAGCGATCCCAACCATTTTCCTGGGGAGCTACGGTGATAATTAGGAAGACAAAAAAAAGGGGGGAGGGGAGGAGGAAGAACTTTCAGGTTCTTTGGGATAATTACAATTTGTGTCAAATGAGAAATACTTCAATTTCGGGCAGCAGTTGCCTTCAGAGGAGCTGTGCCTGCTGCAGTCACAACATGTCAGGGGAAGGAGTCTGAGCCAATATTTGCAGTCATGCAATTAATCCTGGCATGTAGTAATTAGGAAGGCAGGTGTACTCAATACATACTACAACCTTCCTTACTAGCTGTTGTCTCACATTAGCCCAGCCTTGCTTAAGTGATGGTGGAGACAGAACACAACTGCTTACAAATACCCAAAGGAGAGGGTGGAGGAGAATTATTTCTGGTGGGTGTGATGAAGAGCAATGAGAAGTGACTGAGAGGCACTGGGGATGAGTACTGGGGAAAGCCTCCTGCCAGAGACCAGGAGAGTGCAGCACAGGGTCCCCGGAGCAGGGTGAGCAGAGGATTCTCCTGCTGCTGAAGGAGAGGAGACTGCAGGCAGGCTGCCCAGGGAGGTGCTGGAGTCCCCCTCCCTGGAGGTGTTCAAAACACCTCTGGCATGGCACCTGGGCACCTGGTGGGTGGGCACAGTGGTGCTGGTCAGCAGCTGGACTTGGAGGTCTCACCCACCGGAAACACTCCTGTGGTGCTCTGCCAGCTGGTGCCAGTGTGGTGCCAGTCAGTGCACAGTGCAACCATCAGCTCTGTCCTCCTCCACAGTTCCCAGTATTGATCAAGTAGCAGAACCTAAACCACCTCCTGGCAGCTTTATGGCTGCTAAGAACCTCCTGAGTTCTGTTAAGCTAAGGAGTGCCAAGAGCCAAGCTCCAGGCCAAGAACAAAGTGCTGGGGGCAGGAGGGAAATGTCACCTCCAGAGCAGGTCACTGCACAGCTGCCCAGAGCAGGACTTTGCACCTCTGCTGCCAAAGGCTCTAACACCAACGAACCTATGCACAGTGCAGCTCATTCCAAATGGTTACTTTCATGCCTCCCACTGAAGGAGCAGATTTTTCAGAGCCCCCTGGGGCATTCAGATGCTAAATTCTCATAAAAATTAATGGGACTTGAGCCTCCTAATTCCCCAAGCACCTCTGAAATCCCACCCCGAGCAGATCCAAGTTCTGCTTGCTCTGAAGGCTTCCCAAGCACTTTACAAGCATCCCTGGCCCTGCACAGAGCACAATCCACTGAGCTGTAGATACCTCTGCAATGAAACATGGCCCAGGAGCACCACATAAAGGTTTAAAGACTGGAAGTGAAGAACACCCAGGGGTCCCTGGGTGAGGTTTAATGATCTGTGATACAGAGTTCAGAGCAGATGATCTAATGGCCCCTTCCAGCCTCAGATGCCAGCAAATTAAAGCCACAACGGAGAGCAGGGAGGCCTGGCAAGGTGAGGTAGGTGCTTGAAGGGCACAGCCAGCTCCAGTTCCAGCCTTCTGCCTGGCAGTCAGGGCAGTGAGGGAAGGGCTGAGCTGCCCTCACCTCCTCGTAGCAAATGGACCTGGTGCTGAGCTGGAGCTGCCAGGAGAGCAGAATTAGTCTGAGGGTGTGCAGAGGCTGCAGGGCAGTCAGGAGCTCAGCTCTGGCACTTGGGCTAAGGCAAACCTTGCTGGGAGATGGAGTGGCCACAGCAGGGCTGGGGGTGGCCTTCAGCAGGAGCATTTGGAGAGCTGCCACTAAAAGCCAGCCCCAGCCCCCAGCTGTGACTCTGCACCCAAAGGCCAAAACTTCTGTGGCCAAAACTGAGCCCAGTGCTGAGCCCAGGGGCACAATCCCTGCCCTGCTCCTGCTGGCCACACCACTGCTGACCCAGGCCAAGGTGCTGGTGGCCTCCTTGGCCACCTGGGCACACCCTGGCCCATCTGCAGCCACCTCTGTCACTTCTCCAGCACTCCCCTGCCCAGCCCTGGGTTTTCTTCACCAAGAGGATGGCTTCTTTCCTGCTGGCACTGACACAAAGCCAGACACAACCTGCCCGGGGAAGGCTGAACCTGAGCAGCCTGGAGCAGGCTTGCAAGGATGCTGACTTCATCACACCACAGTCACAGCACATCTGCAGTGCTTGGTCCTTCTTTTCAGCCTATTCAGGGTCCTCTTTGGAAGACTGAAACTGATGCTTGCAGCCCTGACAGCAAAGGACAAACTCCTTGACAGGACAAAATGCTTCTCTACCAATAATTAAATCAGAGTCTGGTGTAAATCCCAGGGGGTCTCTCACTGGTAGTATTTCTATCAGGAATCTTCAAAACCTTCAATACAATGTTTAAAATTTATGGGTTTCACCTATGGCTTCAAGGTGAGAGGCAGCTGTAGCAATGCTCTGCACACTCCCTCACCTCTCTTTCAGCCTGGGAAAGGGAAGAAGAAAGCCCTCAGCTGCTCACCCTCCAGAGCCTTCTCTTCTCAGGCTGAGCAGCTCCAACTCTGCCAGCCTGTCCTGACAGCAGAGGTGCTCCAGCCTCTGGTCATCTTTGTGGCCCTCAGTACCAGCCCTGAGCAGCCTCCATTCCAGCCTGCAGCTGTGGGCAGCAGGTGCCTGCTGCTGTGCCACGTCCGGGAGCTCCCTGTGCTCACAGCACCAAGCAGGAATCTTGTCCCAGGAGCCTGCAGCCACTGCTAACAAAAGCACTGCTGTAGTAACCTCTCCCACTTGGATTCCCCTGAATCTGTACATGGAACTCGAAGCCCTTTAAAGGTTTCCTCTGCCCCTCCCCTCAGAGTTGTGCTGTGATCTCTGCTTGGGAGCCGCTGGCGAAGCGATGGATTCAGAGGGCTGGGAGCAGGCAGCCATGGCTGGGTGCAGCTCCTGTTCAGGCAGCAATGCTCCCACCCCAGCAGGCACTCACAGCTGCTCAGGGAGGCCTTGCTGAAACCAGAGGAACAGCAGCTTTGAGGGTGGGGAACGCTGGGGCACAGCTGCTGCTGCCTGTAGTGAAAGCTCTCCCCCATCGGTGAGGAGAAACCTGCCCCTGCTCAGCTCCACACCAGGGCCTGCCAGCACAGCTGATTGCTTCTAGACCTTGTCCACGTTGGGACTTTGCCTCCCAGCTGATGGCAGCTCCCACAGCAGAGCCCAAAGCTGCAGTGCTGGCACAGGGAAGTGCTGCCACTTCCAGCAAGGAAGGCAGCGCTGCCAGCCCCAGCTGTGGGCCAGGGAAGCAGCAGGTCCCAGCCCAGCTGACACTTGTGTCCAAGCCCAGCTTCTCAGTGTGCAGATCCTTCCTATTTGCCTACAGAATCACAGAGTACTTTGGGTTGGAAAAGGCCTCCAAGATCCTCCAGTCCGACCTTCAACCCAGCACCACTAAACCCTGTCCCCAGGTGCCATGGCCACAGGGTCCTGCAACACTCCAGGGGTGGGCACTCCACCACCTCCCTGGGCAGCCTGTGCCAGTCCCTGACCACTCTTGCAGCAAAGAAATTCCTCCTAATACCCAACTTAAACTTCCTGTGGTGCAACTCGAGGCCATTTCCCCTCATTCTATCCTATCCTATCCTAGGGAGAAGAGACCAAGTCCCACCTGGCTGCAGCCTCCTTCAAGGGAGCTGCAGTGAGGCCTCCCCTTAGCCTCCTCTTCTCCAGGCTAGACACCCCCAGGGCCCTCAGCTGCTCCTCCCCAGCCCTGTTCTCCAGACCCTTCAGCAGCTTTGTTGCCTTTCTCCAGCCTCTCAATGTCCTTCTTGGAGTGAGGAGCCCAAAACTGACCCCAGGATTTGAGGCGTGGCTTTGGCAGTGCTGAATTACCTCATAGGGTGAGCTCAGAGAGAGTTTTTCACTTGGGAATGCAGCTGGAATGCAGCATGGAGCACGTCAGGAACCCACAGCCAGCACCAAAGCACCTTGCTGGTTGAATCTCCTTGTTGGGAGCAACTGGAGGAGATGGAACCTCAGCATCTGGCTGCTACAAAATGCTGAAGGGGCTGTAGGAGTCCTGCCTGTGCACCAAGGCAGTTGCAGTGGAGCGAGCTTGCAGGCAGTGCTGTGCATCAGGCTCCTGCTGCAGAGCTCCAGAAGTAACTCCCCTGACTTGGTGCAGCACTTCATTGCTGTCCCCCACAGCCCAGATGTTGTGGAAAGCAGAGGCTCGGTCCAGGGCTCACCGAGGAGTCCAGTGGGGGCTGGGACCCAGGGGCTGGCAGCTTGGCCATGCTGAGCTGCTCAGGTCTCTGCTTCCAAGGACAGAGCTAAGCCTGTGGTAGGGAACTCAGCACATGTCCAACTGCTGCTGCACTTGGACAAAGGCAAAAGGCCAACCCAGGATGGAGAGAAGGTCTCCAGTGAGGCTATCCCCAGGTGACCTCATCAAGAGAGGAACAACAACACCACGCAGAGGGCTGAGGCTGCACACAGCTGGGAAGAGCTCTCTTGGCAGCAGGTCTGGGAGAGCAGATTTTCAGGCCAGTGTAGTATTCTGCTCCCCTCTAACAGCACCTCAGTGCTTGATGTGCACAGCAGTCTGCAGAACATCATCTTTTTATAGCCCCATCTGCATTTTCCCTCTCGCACCTACACAGAGCCTTGCTCCCACTGCTGTCACCCCAGGGAGAGCAGGCTGCAGGCAGGAACCGAGGCAGGCAGCTGCAGCTGCCCCCTCTGACACACATACCATACCCACACCCTCCTGTCCCCCAGGATGCCCAAACACCACCAGCTCTGCCAAGATCAGCTCTGACAGCCAAGCTGCCAAAGTGCCCCAGCAGGGCTGAGCCAACCCTCAGCCCACCGTGCTGTGCCGCACGCCAGCCTCTGCTGGCAGGAGAGCTCTGCACCAGGAGGGTGCTGGGACACTGGCACAGGCTGGCCAGAGGTGTGCTGAAGGCAGGCTGGATGGGGCTCTGAGCAGCCTGCTCTAGTTGGGGGCATCCCTGCTGACAAGATGCCCTCTGAGGGTCCCCTAACCCAGCCCAGCCTGTGCCTGGGCTCCAGCTCGCTCCCCCCGCAGCCAGGACTTGCAGCTCTGCACTCACAGCAAGCTGCAGCCACACCAAGGAGGCTTCAGGCAGCTGCAGCACCAACACTGCATCTCATGCTGTGGGTACTCCCTGCTCAGGCCACAGGCACCTAAAGCTGCACTGCCTTACCAGGTGCTCCCAGTTCCTCTGGAGGAGCCACTGGAGCAGCCCCAAGCCACGGACTGCAAGTCCCTGGTGTGCTGCTCTGGTACCACTGCCTGTGCCCACAGCCTGGCTGCAGGTCAGAGGACACATCCAGAGCTGTGTTAGAGAAAAATTAATTAACAGCAGCTACATGGAGATAAAAGGGAGAGGCTGTACTCAGCCACAGTTTACAAGGACATAAAATGATAAATTAACCAAGTTTGAAATGGAAATTGCACGTGGTAATTGCATGATTTATATTACATAAATAAGGAATTCATATTAATTAATTCCAGAGATCTGGATTCTGTTCTCAGCTACGACAGCTCAGTTCCCATGCAAAAAAGACCTTCCTCATTCTGTCTCACTCTGTTAAAAGAATCATAGAATTGTGTAGGTGGAAAAGCCTTCTAGGAGCACCCAGTCCAACCTCAACCCAGCACCACCATGCCCACTGAACCGTTGAGAAGTCTCTGGAACACCTCTGGGGATGGGGACTCCACCACCTCCCTGGGCAGCCTGTGCCAGTGCTGCATAATGCTGCAGCACCCAGGCTGAAAGCAGGAGCAGCCCAGGCTGAGGGGAGTGGGAGGGAGGTGACATTTTCCACAGCACCATTCTCTCTGTGCCAGGACATGGAGCTCAGCCTCAGCTCTGTGTTACTGCTGCAAGCAAGGGGAAATTCCCTGGGGGAGATGTGAGGCACCACTGGTGCTGAGCTTCAGCTGGCTGCACACAAACCCCTGGGAGAAGGCAATGCCGGGCAGGAAAAGAAGGAAGAGGAGAGGACACCAGAGAAGCCTGTTCCCTGCAGTGCCTGGTGTGGCTGGGATGGGCTGGCAGTGGTTTATGTGGCACACTGAAGTGCCACACTGTGACTGCCAGGGAGCAGAGCCCTGGTGGCAGGGTGCTGAAGGGATCTATGGCACCTGGCACTTTCTGTTCCTCTCTGAATTAGTGCAATTCAGAAATGAACTTTTCCACCACTCTGCTGCTGTGACCTGGAAGAAAATTCCTTTGGGAGTGCAGGCAGAACTGGTGGGTCCCAGTTTTACACAGGGAGTCAGCACAGAGGGGTGTGGATGGGGAACACAGGGAACCATGGATTGCTGAGGCCAGAAAATGCCATTGAGATCACCCAGCCTAAGCACCAACCCAACCCCACCACGCCCACCACACCCTGTTCCCATGCCCCTGTGTCTTCTGAGCACCCCCGGGGGTGGTGGGGGCCAGTGCTGGGACAGGCTGCCCAGAGGGGTGGTGGGTTAGAATGTGCAGACCTGGCAGCTGGGACATGACTCAGTGGGCATGGTGGGGGGGAGCTGATGGCTGATTGCAATCATTCTGTGATGGCAAAGCCCTAAGCCTGCTGCCTGCTCAAGCCTGGCCTGCTGCAGGGGCACTGCTGAGGCTCTGCTGAAATGCCAGGCTGGAGAGAACAGGAGGGGCTCAGCTCCTTGCACTGCAGCTGCTGCTCTCCAAAACAACATGCAGCAAGACCCAGACTTTGAGTCCCTTCCTAGGAGCAGCAGTGGCAGACCTCAAGGAGGATCTTCACCTGTGGCACTAGAGCCTGCACGGTGCTGTGCCACTGGACCCTTCTGCTGCTCTGCTGCCACCCACCCAGACGTGCTGAGCACATCAGCTTGGCTCCACAGGGCCCTTCCCTAGCCCTGCTGCCCCCAGGGCCAGAGGCCAAGCAATTGCCCTGCTTGCCCACCCAGGAAATGGAGCACCGTGCCCTGCCTCCAGCCACAGCTCCCTGGCACCACTGCTGCTGCCCAGAGCATTGACTGGCTCCAGGGCAGGCTCAGGGCCATTCAGTCTGTACCTCCAGCCACAAAGCTCTCTTGGAAAACCAGGACTTGGGCTGCTGCTTTCCCTAGAGAGCCTCAAAGCAGGCACACTGCATAGGCTGGCACCCAGACCTGGACCTGGTGACTTTAGCCACCCAGTCCAACCCCTGCGCAGCCAGCAGGGACGTCCCCGGCTGGAGCAGGCTGCTCAGAGCCACATCCAGCTTGCTCCTGTGGGTCTGTGGCTCCTGGGCAGTTCCTGCACTCCATTTCTCTCCAAGGCTCAGCAGAGTCTCCACACTTGCAGTCTCAGACTCACTTTGCCTGATGTCTGTTGAGTACTTCAGTGAAGAGCACAGGGAACATTCGCAGGTAGGGCTCCGGCTGGGGGCAGCTCGGGCACATTCCACTGCAGCTGGCTAATGACATAGATGAAAACCCCTTCAGGGCAGTAATCCTTGCGGCTGAGAACCCTCCAAACCCCGAAGTAACCATTGTCATTTTCTCATTAAAGAGCTGTAATTCCAGCTGCCTTTCTTCCCTTCCTTCAGTAGGATTTGCAGGGATAGAGCTGTGTGCTCCTCTACATCCAAGGGAGAGCTCTACAGATAAAAACCCAAATCCTGCACCTTCTGGGAGAGTGATTTTGCTAAGGAAGAATTCAGCAGAGGAAGGCAGGATCAGGGGGATGTTGATAGCTGTCTGAAAAAAACTCTGGTGGAAACTTAATTTTACCACTGGAAGCAGACACCAGCAGTGAGATGAATAACTGGAAAAACAAATTTCCATTAAAAACCAGCTCCATGGGGTAGTTTTCAACCAGCTGAACGATATCTCCATCTAGGCATGCACACATTCATAAATCAAGTGTGTGCAGGCAAATAACAAGTAGGAAATTAAATCCAAGCCCACATTACACACCCATCAGCAGCTATTGATGAGCACACAGCAACTCCGTAAATATTTCCCTGCTTGGAAAACTTCAGAGGAAAATATTATCTGTTTGCACCAAAAGGCAGGCCCAGGCTCACCCTAAGAAGGCAAAAAAGGCATTTGCCAGCAATTTGCCTTGGCATAGGTGGCCCAGGGAGGTGGTGGAGTCCCCATCCCTGGAGGTGTTCAAGAGACCTGTGGATGTGGCACCTGGGGACAGCTTCAGTGGCCACTAAGTGCGACACTAATGTGAAAGAGAAGAGAATCTGATTCCTGGGCTCTTCATAGACATCCTGACCACTGGAGCTTCCTCCTCCTCCAGCTGCTCCTGGATGCCATCTAACCACCACCCACACCACAGGCACCTCTCTCCTCCCTGCCCACTGCTCTGCCCTGGGGAGGGAAGAGGCAGGAGATGGCTCTGGCTCTTGTGGTGATGTCATTTAACAGACCTGGGTCATACAATCAGAGTTCTTCAGGCTGCAAAAGGCCTTTCAGAGCAGCAGGTCCAACCCCTAACCCAGCAGTGCCAGGGCACCACCAAACCACAGCCCTCAGCACCACATCTCCAGGGCTCTGAAACCCCTCCAGCGATGGGGACTCCACCACTGCCCTGGGCAGCCTGGGCCAGGCCTGGAAAACCCTTTAAGGGAAGGAACTGTTGCTCATGGCCAACCTAAACCTGCCCTGGTTCACCTTGAGGCAGTTTCCTCTTCTGTCACTTGCCACTTGGAAGAAGAGAGCAACTCCCACCTTGCCCCAACCTCCTTCAGTGCCGAGGTCTCACACTCTGGCAGTCAAGAGACGAAATCTGGAGTTTGGGGTTTTTCTCCCTGTTGCTTTCAAGTCTGAATGCCTTTGTCTGACATGAAAGAGAAGAAAGTAGAGAAAGTCCATCCATCACTGAGAGGGATTGCATGAAGTAAGATATAATACAGATGCCAGGCATGATTTAGAGGGCTCTGGCATGGGAAGCAAACAGGAAGGCTCCGCGCACAGACCCATCGATAGCGCAGTCATTTATCTGACAACATTTAAGGAAAGAAAAAAAAATTATGAAGGAGGAATACACAAAAATAAATTTCCTTCAACATAGCCTCAATTTAATAAAGCAATCTAGCACCTGCCAGCGAGGGCCCAAACTCTGGAGTGATTAACTAAGCAGAGGCATAAATTAAGCAGCGCAGTTAGCCAAGGTGCGGGGTCCGGAGCGGCTCCTGCGGCAGCCACACCTGCACCCAAACCCACAGCCCCTGCCTCAGTCCTGCCCTGCAGGGGCACTTTTCCCTTTCACAGAACCACAAAATCAGCTGGAAAAGGCCCTTCAGATCGACTCCAACCAGCAACCCAACCCCACCATGGCCACCAAACCATGGCCCCAAGTGCCATGGCCACAGGGTTCTGGGACACCTCCAGGATGGGGACTGCATCACCTCCAATCCCTGACCACTCCTAGTGCCCAACCTAAACCTCCCCTGGCAGAACTTGAGGCCATTTCCATTCATTTTCTCACCTGATTCTAGGCAGCAGAGCCCAACCCCAGCTNGCCCTGCAGGGGCACTTTTCCCTTTCACAGAACCACAAAATCAGCTGGAAAAGGCCCTTCAGATCGACTCCAACCAGCAACCCAACCCCACCATGGCCACCAAACCATGGCCCCAAGTGCCATGGCCACAGGGTTCTGGGACACCTCCAGGATGGGGACTGCATCACCTCCAATCCCTGACCACTCCTAGTGCCCAACCTAAACCTCCCCTGGCAGAACTTGAGGCCATTTCCATTCATTTTCTCACCTGATTCTAGGCAGCAGAGCCCAACCCCAGCTGGCTGCAGCCTCCTCTCAGGGAGCTGCAGAGAGCAATGAGGTCTCCCTCAGCCTCCTCTGCTCCAGGCTGCACACCCCCAGCCCTCTCAGCTGCTCCTTCCCAGCCCTGCTCTCCAGACCCTTCCCCAGCTTTGTTGCCCTTCTCTGGACTCACTCCAGCTCCTCAATGTCCTTTTTTGGAGCGAGGGGCCCAAAACTGAGCCCAGCACTCAGGCTGTGGCCTCCCCAGTGCCCAGCCCAGGGGCATGGTCACTGCTCTGCTCCTGCTGCCTGGCTCTAGTAAAAGCTCTCCCAGTTTGAAGTGGAACAGAAGCCTCCCCACATCCATGCACACACAGATCTTTGCCATTTTCAAGGCATAAACTTATGCTGCCAGTTCCAACTGCAGTTCAGTGCTGTTCAAATGGCACTTCAAGGAGAGGAGCAGCTCAGTTGTTCCTCCACCCACCTAAGATGCAAGAGAGCAAGGTTGCTTTTGGTGTCTGCCCAAGCCTGTGCTTCCTGCAGCCCCTTATGTTCACAGGTGTTCCTCTGTCAGTGCCTCCTGAGTGCCAAGCCTCACACAACTCAAATCCTCCAAACAGCTGAGCCCAGAACTCTCTTCCCCTCCACACCTTATTCTCATCATCTTTAACGTTCAGGTTGGTGAGTCCCAAATTCATCAGGAGAGTGAAGGATCTGCATGAAGGAACCACCAAGTGTGAGGAAATTTTGATCTGGCAGAGCCTGACAACTGTCAGGCTGTGACCAGCTCAGCTTTAAAAATAAAGCCCTGGGTTAGCAGTTCTGGGTGTGAAGGACTCTGAGCCCTCTGAGCAAGATCTGCTCATTGATGGATCTGTGCCCATGGGCACGACTCAAACTCCTTTGCCGTGCACCACGAGCTCTGGATTCCTGGATTCCAGCTTTGGCCTTTTCCCCTGAGGGGAGCACAGGGGAGGGCTTTGGGCTGCTGGCAAGCAGCTGCACAGAGATGGACCCAAGAGTGCTTGTGCACAAGTGCCCATGGGCCAGGACTGTGCCCTGGTGACCAAGAGGGCCCCAATGATCTCCTGGGTGAGATAATGAGAATCACAGGATCACAGAATCACAGAGTGTCAGGGGCTGGAAGGGACCTCCAAAGCTCACCCAGTCCAACCCCTGCCAGGGCAGGATCTCCTACACCAGAGCACACAGGAACACATCCAGGCAGGGTTTGAATCTCTCCAGAGAGGGAGACTCCACAGCCCCCCTGGGCAGCCTGTGCCAGGGCTCTGCCACCCTCACAGGGGAAAAAAATCCTCCTCATGTTTACATGAAACTTCCTCTGCCTCAGCTTGCAGCCAGTGCCCCTTGGGCTGGCATTGGGCATCACCCAGCAGAGCTGGCTCCAGCCTCCTGCCACTCACCTGCACATATTGATACCCACTGCTGAGGTCACCTCTCAGGCTCTCCTCTCCCAGCCCCAGCTCCCTCAGGCTCTCTCCTACCAGAGCTGTTCCATTCCCTTCAGCATCTCTGTGGCTCTGTGCTGGACTCTCTCCAGCAGTTCTGTGTCCCTCTTGAGCTGGGGGGCCCAGAACTGGACACAGGACTCCAGATGTGGCCTCAGCAGGGCAGAGTAGAGGATGGGGTTGGGCTCTTCTCAGGTGGTGGCCAGGGACAGGACAAGAGGCAGTGAGTACAAGCTGGAATGGATGTCATCCCCCAGCACTCCCAGGTCCCTCTCCACAGGGCTGCTCCCCAGCAGATCACCTCCCAGCCTGTCCTGGTCCTTCCCTCCTCCCAGCCAGCTGCTGCCTGCACACAGGAGGCAGAAGCTGTTCAGCACCTGGGCTGGCTTCAGATGGGTGTCTGCAGCACCTCAGCATCCTCAGCTTTCTCTGGTAGCCTAATTAAAATGGTGACTAATTAATCTGAAATTAAAACTCAATCAGCAGCAGCTCAGGGCAGCATTCCCCACACCTTGGCTCAGGCTCCACCCTGCTGCTCTGACTTCTCCTCTCCCACCAGTGGAGAAGTCTCAGGGTTCCAAACCAGGACTCCTCTGGACTTGTGCTGGGCAATCAAAGCTGTGCAAACCAAACTCCTTTGCCAGTGCTGGAGCAGAGATGCTCTCACTTTTCATGCAGTTCATCTGTCTGCAGCTGACTTCCAAGCTGCAGCCTGTGGATTTCCACTCTGCCTCCTGTTATTAATTATGCAGTGCCCACAAACAAACAAACTCAGTGTACACACAGCTCTTCAAACAGTCCCACACTGCCTTCCAGCCCAGCCAGGCACAGAGTGGAATTTAGCTGTGTGACCTTGAGCCATCATCAATCAGCTCTGCTCTGGATCATGACTGATTTATTCCAGGTGACCTTCTGAGGCTCTGCTGTCTAAGAAGTTTTACAGGGCAGTGATTAACTGGAGAGGTCTGACACTTATGGTGGTGGCTGAGCCACTGCCTCTGGCCCAGCACCTCCTGGGAGTGGACAGATGATTTGTGTCCTCTCCTGGACATTAAGGGGCTGGGGCAGGTCCAGGGGAGGGCAACCAAGCTGGTGAAGGGTCTGGAGAACAGGGTTGGGGAGGAGCAGCTGAGGCAGCAAACCAGGATCATCTCAGGGGTGGGCTCTGGGTCTCTGGCTCCCCAAGCCTTAGAGAGCCACAGAACCACTGCTGAGGTTAGAACAGAGCTTGGAGATCACCAAGCCCAGCAGCTGACTCAGAGCTCACAGTCTGACTGCTGCTGCTAAGCCCCTGCCTAAGCCATGTCCCTCAGCACCACAGGGGCACCCCAGGGATGGGGACTCCACCACCCCCCCAGGCAGCCTGGGCCAGTGCCTCGGAACCCTTGCTGGGAAGAAATTGTTCCCAATACTAACCTGAATCTCCCTTGGCACAACCTGAGGCTGTTTCCTCTTGTCCTGTCACTTGTGGTACATGAGCAGAGCCCAACCCCAGCTGCCTGCAGCCTCCTCTCAGGGAGCTGCAGGGAGCAATGAGCTCTGCCCGCAGCCTCCTCTTCCCCAGGCTGCACACTCCCAGCTCCCTCAGCTGATCCTCACAGGACTTGTGTCCAAGGCCCTTCCCCAGCTTCGTTCTCTGCTCTGGACGTGCTGCAGCCCCTCAATGTCCTCCCACTGCTAAATCCTCTGCCCCACAAATAACAACTGCAGGAGGAAACTTTCCAATAACCTCTTCACTAGGAGGGTGCTGGAACACTGCAGCAGGCTGCCCAGGGAGGTGGTTGTGGTCCCTTCCCTGGAGACATTCAAGGTGAGGCTTGATGGGGCCCTGGGTGACCTGGTCTGGTGGGAATGTACCTGCTGACTGCAGGGGGGCAGGGCTGGATCACCTCTGGGGGTCCTTCCCAGCCTGGACCATTCTATGGCTCTGTGGTTTTATGGTTCTGTGATTCTGTAGTTCTGTGGTTCTGTGGCTCTGTGTGGTTTTATGGTTCTGTGGTTCTGTGGCTCTATGGCTCTGTGGTTCTATGGCTCTGTGGTTCTATGGCTCTGTGGCTCTGTGGCTCTATGGCTCTGTGGCTCTGTGGCTCTGTGGCTCTGTGGCTCTGTGGTTCTATGGCTCTGTGGCTCTGTGGCTCTATGGCTCTGTGGTTCTATGGCTCTGTGGCTCTATGGCTCTGTGGCTCTGTGGCTCTATGGCTCTGTGGCTCTATAGCTCTTTGGCTCTGTGGCTCTATGACCTCCCAAAGCCAGGGAAGAAGAGCTGAACGTTTTGGAGGGGGTTTGGGGTTGGTTTGTGTTTTTCCCTCTCAAAGCATTCCAAGCAGTAGGTTGCTTCTCTGCTGTGTCTGGGAGGGCAGGGAAAGCCTTGCTGAGGGAGCACAAACAGCTCTGGTAGCAAAAGCACTGCAAAGCTTTATTTACATTCACTCCATGTGAATGCCAACTCCATATGGTCAAACCCATGGATTACAGCTCCGGGGCGGGGGGGGAGGTGAGGAGGTTATCTGCAGCTCCTTGTACACGTTGTAGAGCTGTGAATAGCTCTGAGTGCCTTTATCCTGCAGATCTGCGAGCCGAGGCCCTGAGGAGCTGCTCTGAGGGAAGTGCAACTGAGAAGGGAAGCAGCAGAGGCAGGCAGAGGCTGCAGGAGCATTGCAGCAGGAGTGGCTGCTCTCCAGTGGGGATCTGGGGAGGGGGCTATTAGAAACAACAGGTCCTTGAAAACCACTCTGCAGGCCTTTCTTAGAGCCTTGTCTTGTGCTGCCTTAAGGCTACAGAGTGAGCCAGCACAGTGCCAACGCCTGGCAGCAGGGCAGCAGGGCAGCAGCAGCCCCTGCCCGAGCTGGGGAACAGCTGCTCCAGCAGGGCTGCAGCACAGGATCCTGCACCTGCTGAGACAGCTTTGCTGGGAGACTTGCAGCAGGGTGACACACAGCCTGGAGGTTCTGCCAGCCAGGTGTGGCAAGGTCACTTGTGGCACAGATCCTGCCTCTGCTCTGGGCACTGGTGGGGCCACACCTCACCAGAGAAGGGTGCAGGGTCTGGAGAGCAGGGCTGGGGAGCAGCAGCTGAGGGGGCTGGGGGTGTGCAGCCTGGAGAAGAGGAGGCTGAGGGCAGAGCTCATTGCTCTCTGCAGCTCCCTGAGGGAAGGCTGAAGCCAGCTGGGATTGGGCTCTGCTCCCTGGCATCAGGTGATAGAAGGAGAGGAACTAGCCTGACGTTGTGCCAGGAGAGGGTTAGGTTGGAGATAAGGAAAAATTTCTCTGCTGCAAGAGTGGTCAGAGATTGGCACAGGCTGCCCAGGGAGGTGCTGGAGTCCCCATACCTGGAGGTGTTCCAGAACCCTGTGGCCATGGCACTGGGGGCCATGGTTTGGTGCCCATGGTGGTGCTGGGCTGGTGTTGGACTGGAGGACCCTGGAAGGCTTTTCCAACTTTAATGACTTCATGATTCCATGATTCTAAACCAAGAGGCACCAGCCAGGAGCTGGTGGGCACCAGAACATTTAGCTCTGCCTGGGTTAACTGCAGAGCTCTGCAGCTTGCAGGGCAACAGAAAGCAAAGAAATCCACACAGCTCTGGGGCTTTGCCTTGCCCTTCCTCACTCAGTCCAACAAGAACTTATGGTTATTGAAGCTTGGGGCTGGCACCACTGGTGGAGGATGTTTTTCTGTGCTCTCCAAAACACTTTAGCAGCAATTGTCTGCTAACCCAGGGACTTCTCCAGCAAGCCAGCTCAGTGCTTGTGCCAAACAGCTGATTCCCAGGCAGCTGCATGATTGCCCCTCAGAATTATTCACAGCTTGGTGATGGAAAACATAATCAACATATGGAACTGAGATGGAGAAGGGCTGGAGAAAAGAGGACACAGATTAAAAAAAAAACCCAAAACAACAAACCTGCAGCTGAGAAAAAATGAGAGAGAGGAGGCAAGAACAGGAGAAAACCAAGACCAGAGGGACAAGACTTGGTCCATCTCCTGTGAGGGAATCCCTCTGAGATGCAGACAATGCCCCAGGCAGGCACCAGCCCCACGCAGAGCTACTGCTGCAGGAATCCTAAGCTGAAGTTTCAGTTTGAGAGCCTTCCCTGCTGCCTGCCCAGAGGACAGAGCTCAGTGCATGGTACCTGCCAAGGGTGCCCCAAGCCAGCAGCTCTCCTGCACCCTGCTGCTCTGCTTCTAGCAAAGCTGGGCTGAAATCATCCTGCAATGTCAGGTACCCCATGGTGGGAGCAGGCACCTCACAGAGCAGCAGAAGACAGGCACAGGGAGAGAGGGAGACATGCACAGCCCACAACTACCCATCCTTGTGGGCACTGCACTTGGTGCTTGGGTGCTGAAATCCACAGGAAAAAGACCAACAGGCAGGCAGTGAGGGCTGAGCTGTGGTGGAGTCAGAGAAAGCATCACCCTGCAGACTTCCCCTCTCATTTCCCTGCTGGGAACACTCTGAGCCTCTAACTGCCAGAGGGCAAGAGAGGACAATATTGTAGGGATGGACAAATTAAGAGGAAAATGGATAATGGAGGGAATTAGGGAGCCAGCCCAGTGCTGCAGATCTCCAGCAAGCCTGTCCCTTGCAGATGTGCAGCTTGGAGCTCACCACCCACAGCAGAGGCAGGCTGGAAAGGAAAATCACAGCAGCAGCATCCCAGAGAACTTGGCACAGGGAGGGAGCTGCCAACCACTCTGCTTCTGGAATGTCAGAATGGAGTAAGCAAAATCCTGCATCTCCTGACACCATGGGAGATCTCCAGCTCCATTCACAGCCACACCATCTGGGCCTCCTGCCTTCTGTTGTACTAACTTCCCACTTCTGTAAACAGTTCCTCTTGCTGCAGGCAGTTCTGCTTCCCAGGAATGCCAGAGGAGCTGGTCCTTGGCACAGGAGCCACCCAGCTAAGTGATGCATGTGCACCCTGCAGAGCTCCTGCCAGGAGGAGCACAGCTTGCATCCTGCAGGCACTTGGACTCCAGGAGCTCAAAGGTCTTTTCCAACCAAAACAATTCTCTGCTTCTGTTTACTGCATCTCTGCAGAGGCCACCACAGGAAAGCAGGACAAGTATCAGCACAGTCAGCTTGAGACCAGAATCATTAAGGCTGGAAAAGCTCTCCAGGGTCACTCAGTCCAACACCAGCCCAGCACCACCACGGGCACCAAACCATGGCCCCCAGTGCCAGGCCACAGGGTTCTGGAACACCTCCAGGCATGGGCACTCCACCAGCCCCCTGGCAGCCTGTGCCAGTCCCTGACCACTCTTGCAGCAGAGAAATTGTTCCTCATCTCCAGCCTAACCCTCCCCTGGCACAATTTCAGGACATTTCCTCTCCTTCTATCACCTGATGCTAGGCAGCAGAGCCCAACCCCAGCTGGCTTCAGCCTCCCCTCAGGGAGCTGTAGAGAGCAGAGGTCTCCCTCAGCCTCCTCTGCTCCAGGCTGCACACCCCCAGCCCCCTCAGCTGCTCCTTCCCAGCCCTGCTCTCCAGACCCTTCCCCAGCTGTGTTGTCCTTCTCTGGACCCACTCCAGCCCCTCAGTGTCCTTCTTGGAGTGAGTGCCCCAAGGAATGAGGTTTAAGTAGTCAGAAATAACCCAAGCAAGTTAACATCTTGCACAGGCATCACTGCTGGCTCCTGTGCTGCCAGGAAAAGCCCAGGGACAAACAGTGCAGAGGCAGGAGGATGAAAGCAGCTTTGGAGCAGTGAGTGCCATGACTGCTGGATTTGCACAACAGCTTCACTCAAGTGCTCTGCTGCTCAGCAAACTGCAAACCGACTGCAGGCTCAGCCCCAACCCCTGCAAGAGCACCTTGGTGCCTTCCACAGGGCCCTCTTCCATTCCAATCAATCCTCTAATAGCAGCATCTGCAGGTAGCAGCTTGGCCTCTGCTTCCCTGGGATTTAGCAGCAGTGCTCCGAGCCACAGGGACGTGAGAAAACAATGCTTGGAGCTCCCTGCCCTGCCACAGGCAAATGGCTTGGAACTCTGCACCCCCGGGGGCAGGCAGAAGCCCCTGGCTTTGGGCACTTTGAGAGGGATAGCAGAAGTGAGGTTCTGCAACCTGGCCTTGAGCACCCCCAGGCAGGAGGCATCCACAGCCTCCCTGGGCAGCCTGTGCCAGGCTCTCACCACCCTCAGCCCCCTGCACTACTGCACCGAGTGACAATTTGAAGCCAGGAGTCTCCAACTCCCCAAATTCTGCTTTTCCATCAGCTGTGAGGAGGCCTAACCCAGGGAGCAGGGGAGCAGGAAGCCCACTCTAGCTTAGGGCTTTTTGTCTTTCCACAGGATCACAGCTCACAGATGTNTCCCCTATGAGAAGGAAGCTGAGTGCTGAATCCTGGCAGTGTTGGATGTCTTCTGGCACTCTGATTGCAAACAAGGAACACAGAGAATTTAATTTAGAGGAAAATCTGAATTGTGCTGCCAGCCTAAGTGAATCCTTCTGTGCTGAAGAGTCTATAGATAGCTTTCTGTTTCATTCCATGGTATTTCTTCCACCCTGATGTTACAACCAGAAACCACACTGGGAACAATTTGGGACTGAATAGGAAATGATGGTGTCTAGACAGCAACTCTGCCTCCAGTATTTTCGAGGAATATAAAAGCCAAGCACCACCATCAGCCCTAATAGCTGCACCTTCCTAATGGCAGTGCTGATTTTCCTTCTGATTCAAGGTGGAGCTTTTAAAGGGAAACAACAACCAACAGACAAAGCAAAGCCAATGCCCTGGAACAGGAACCCTCAGAGCTGGACAATTATTAATCGTTTTTATTGTTTGATTAATACCAACCTTGCTGATGCCTTCTGGCCCCACTCTTGTACCCAACCACATCACTCTTTTATTCTTGAGAAAGAAACAGCTGCCAGGAGGGACCCCAGAGCTGCCTTCCAGCACCCAAAGGGATCCTGCAGGAGGGCTGCAGAGAGAGGTTTGGATGTGGTGCTTGGGGCTATGGTTTAAGGTGAGTCTAGAGCAGGGTTCTGGATTGGACTTGGTGGTCCTGAGGGGCTGTGCCAGCCTGGGGGTGTCTGTGACTCTGTGACTTGTCCTGAGGGGGTCTGAGACAGGCCAAGGGGAATGGTTTGGAGCTGAGGCAGAGCAGGGTCAGACTGGAGCTGAGGAAGTTCTGCAGTGTGAGGGTGGTGAGAGCCTGGCACAGGCTGCCCAGGGAGGCTGTGGCTGCCTCCTGCCTCCTGGATGAGACCCTGAGCATCCAAGCCTGGCTGAGAGGTGTCCCTGCCCATGGCAGGGAGCTGGAGCAGAGGAGCTCTCAGGACCCTTCCAACCTGAGCTCTTCTGGGATTCTGTGGATCTCTGAGCTGGAAGTGGAGGCACTGCACTGCCTCTTGCATTTCAGACACATCCTTCCTTTAGCTATGAACAGAACAACTTTTTTCCTTCTTTAACACTCCAAGGATCCCATGTCCTGCATTCCACCCTTCTTAAAGGAGTCTGCCAACATTTCACTCCCAGAACATCTTCCCTCTCCTTCCACAGTGCTGGGAGGTTGGTTAGGCTCAGCCATTCAGCAGGAGGT
This sequence comes from Ramphastos sulfuratus, assembly GCA_013399055.1. NCBI lineage: Eukaryota > Metazoa > Chordata > Aves > Piciformes > Ramphastidae > Ramphastos > Ramphastos sulfuratus. Next base: position 22,561 of record WBNM01019631.1, read on the forward strand.
CTCCATGCAAATGTTTGCACACCCAAGGACCCAGACTAAGGCTCAGCACCTCAGCTACTCACAACCAGTCCTGAAAAACCCTTTTCTGTGCATCAAACCAGGCTGCTCTGGCTGGGGGAGAGTGCCTGAAAGGAACAGGTCACATCAAAACACCTTCTTGAGAACTTCAAAGCTTTGTTCTGCTGAGGTCAAACCCAGAGTGGCAGGATTCTGTCACTGCTTCTTTGGGGTGACCTGCTCTGATTTATTTTTGTTTTAGCAGGAAGGGATTTGACATTTAAGAGCTTTGTGCTGTGAGTGCCAGTCCCAGAATCATAGAAAACTGTTTGGGTTGGAAAAGGCCTCCAAGATCCTCCAACCCAACACCAACCCAGCACCACCATGGCCACCAAACCCTGGCCCCAAGTACCATGGCCACAGCTTTCTTGAACAGCTCCAGGGGTGGGGACTCCACCACCTCCCTGGGCAGCCTGTGCCAGTCCCTGACCACTCTTGCAGCAAAGAAATTGTTCCTCATCTCCAGCCTAACCCTCCCCTGGCACACTTGCAGGCCATTTCCTCTCCTGCCAGCTGATCCTGGGGAGCAGAGCCCAAGCCCACCTCAGCCCAACCTCATCCTGATGTCTGGCCAGAGGCAGAGCAGCAGCCAGGGCTGGCTCCTGTGTGCTGAGGCACCTGGCAGAGCCTGGCCCTTTGTGATCCTGAAGAGCTCTTTTAGAGCTGAGTTTTGCAGCTCAGCTCCCACAGCCCAAGCTGCAGACACCTCCTTGCCTTTTTCAGCAGTAAGCAAGAATGAGAAGAGAAAGCATCAAAAGCTGCATCCTGGAAGCAGCAGGAACCTTCCCATTAGTGAAACAGCTTCAGTCCAATGCTGTCGTTTCAAGGGGACCACAGCAGTGGTCTTTAGGGTCTCTAAAGCAAGTGGCTGCATCCAGCACCCCCTCCCCACAGCAACTCCATCAGATCCAGGGGGGAGTCTCTGCTCAGCTGCTCTGGTAATGAAGTCCATAAAGGCTGCAGGCTGCAGACTGCCTTCTGTGGGGAGACAGCAGCAGCCTCTGCCTGGCAGGGAGGAAATCAACGGCTCCAGGGCAAGCACCCTGCATGGAGGCAGCCACTGGCTCCCCGGGCAGGCAGCAGCTGCCTCGGGAAGGGAAGGGAAGGGAAGGGAAGGGAAGGGAAGGGCAGGGCACTGGGTGGCTTTCATTAATACTCTGCCACTCAGTTCTGACCAGAGCTGAGTGGAACCCTCCACACAAACATGCAACTTCTCATCCTCTTGATCTCCTTTCACCTTTTTGGGACTCCTGCCACATGAACCTTGCCATTTTTGCTTGCACCTAAGCAAAGATCTCTGTGGGTTGCTACCTCCTGAGCCCCTCTGTGCTGCCTGCCCCGCGGCTGGCAGCAGCTCCCCGCAGGAGCCAGCAGGGCTAACAGTTCTACCACCAGAAGTTTTGACTTTCAAGTGGAAGCCAAATCCATCACTGGAGGCTGAGGAGGAGGCTGCTGAGCCCAGAGGAAATGGGTGCAGGGTGTGGATCGTTGGCCATGTGCAGTCTGCCTCCCAGCACCAAGGATGCTGTGTCATGCCCTGGGACTCCTGCAGCCGCTCCCAGGCAGCTGGAAAGGGCAGAGGGAAATTTCTATTCTATTTTTTCCCTTCTCTCTCCTTCTTCCTTCCTGCCTCCTTTTAAAACCCACTGAGAACTTCTCTACAGAGTAATTCATAATCTCACTCTATTAAAAGAAGTGCTGCTGCTAAGCACAAACCCAGAGATGAATTAGCAAAACAGAGGCACTGATGGTGAGGAGCTGCAAGCTCTCTCCAGGCATGGCACTGTCCTGCCCTGGCTGTCTGCTGCTCCCTGAACAGCTTCACTCTGAGGGTGAGGAGACCTGGCACAGGTTGCCCAGGGAGGCTGTGGATGTCCCCTCCCTGGAGGGGTTCAAGGCCAGGCTGGATGAGGCCTTGAGCAGCCTGGGCTGGTGGAAAGCCCATGGCAGGGGTTGGAACTGGATGAGCTTTTAGGTCCCTTCCAGCCCAAGCCACTCTGTGATTCTGTGACCTTTGACCCCCACTGGTAGCCAATGCAGATTAACTCCCAATGCCTGCAGACTCAGCTGCCAGCAGCACCATGGCAGTGCCACTCAGCTGAGCTGATTTTCAGAGATGTTTGGAACAGGAAGAAAACAAAAGGCAGAAGCTGCTGGAAGGGCAATGGATGCAGATCCAAACCCTCCCGAATTTATTCCAAGCTTTTGCCAGTGACTTTAATGCCCAATCACAGAGCAGCCACTTGATGTCATTTCTCAATACATTAATTAGGAATAAGGACACTCATCTCCCACACAGCTCCACAGCTGAAAGGTGCAGTGTGGCAAAGACTTCATTTTTGTCTGATAAAAACAATCCAGACCTTGGAGACCACAGGATCAGAGGGTCACAGGATGTCAAGGGTTGGAAGGGACCCAAAGAGCTCATCCAGTCCAAGCCCTGCCAGAGCAGGACCAGACAATGCAGCTCAGGGCACACAGAACACATCCAGACAGGCCTGGAAAGGCTCCAGAGAAGGAGACTCCACAGCCTCTCTGGGCAGCCTGTGCCAGGGCTCTGGGACCCTTCCAGCAAAGAAGTTGCCCTTGTGTTGAGCTGCAACCTCCTGTGCTGCAGCTTCCATCCATTGCTGCTTGTCCTATCCCAGGCAGCAGTGAGCAGAGCCTGCCCCCCCACTCCTGACCCCCAGCCCTCAGATAGTTATAAACATTGATTAAATCCCCTCTCAGTCTTCTCCTCTTCAGACTAAGCAGCCCCAGGTCCCTCAGCCTCTCCTCCCCAGGCAGTGCTCAGTCCCCTCAGCATCCTCACAGCCCTCCCTTGGACTCTCTCCAGCAGGTCCCTGTCCCTCTGCAACTGGGGAGCCCCAAACTGAAGGCAGTGCTCAAGATGAGGTCTCAGCAGGGCAGAGTAGATGCAAAGAGGCTGCCAACAAACAGCAGCTCCCAAAGAATGCCAGCAGCAGTGCCAGCAAGGCTCTGCACACTCTGCAGGTCAAAATCCATTTGCCATGCAGCTACCTGTTTAGGGCTATGGTCTCCTGCATCAGAGGGAGAGAGCCTCAGAAGATTGCAACCTCTCACTCCCAATTCAGACACTGCCCAGCAGGTGATGCTTTCAGGCTGCCACTGCTCAGCACTCTTGCTGATGACCTTTGATTTCCATGGCAGTAGGAGAGGCAAAGGGAGGAGCCTCTGAAGCCCAAGCCCCCAGAGCACTCTCCAGCTGGAGCACCCTTGGGTGCTGCTGATTCCTGCCCACGAATTCCAGCCACCAACCAGCAGCACCATGCCCACTGAACCATGCCCCCAGGGGCCATAGCTACACAGTTCCAACAACTCCAGGGGTGGTGACTCCACCACCTGCCTGGGCAGCCAGGGAGTTACCAGGCAAAAAGGGGTAAAGTAAACTGGGTTTGATCACCTGGGGCTTGTAGGTGATCCATGACTGCAGCAGATTTTTCTGTCTAGGAAGTATTTTCTGTACTGAACTCAGCAGCTCATCAGTGCCACCAGGCTGTGCCATCCCATCCCCATCTGTTGTGGCACACAAGGTTTCAGAGGACTCATTTGTTAGTCCATGCCTGATGTGTTCACTCTTCCAGACTGCAGCCTCTTACAGGTGTTCAGTCTCCACATTATTCCACTGGAACAAAGCCCCAGAAACTGCCTTGTTCAGTGGGAATTAATCAGCCTGCAGCAGAGCACAGCCACAGCCTGCCCTGGGTGCAAACTGCTGCTGAACCAACAGGCAAGAACCAAAGCAGCAAAGCTGCCCAGGGCAGGAACCTTCACTGCCTGTGCACAACCATGGCAAGGGAGTCAAACAAGGGCTGAGGAGCAGCTGGGCAATGGAGCTGGTCAGAGGGCTGCAGAGCAGGGCTGGGGAGGAGCAGCTGAGGGCCCTGGGTGGAGAAGAGGAGGCTGAGGGAGACCTCATTGCTCTCTGCAGCTCCCTGAGAGGAGGCTGCAGTGAGGAGGGGTTGGTCCATCATGTCCAGGACTATCACCAAGAAGAAACAGGTAACAGCCTCACTTAATGAGCAAAGTTAATGAGAAAAGAGCCACGGTGAGGCTTGTAAAACACCTCCCTGCTCCAGACCTCACCCCCAGCTCCTGCACACCACACCTAGGGGAGAAGTGCAGCAAGGCAAAGGGAGCTGGAACTCAGCTGTGTCTGATGTAGGTGATTGGGAATGGGCAGCATGGAGAAAGCATCTTAGCTGGAGTGATCTCCAGCAGGAACACAAAAGGCATTGAGAGGAGGAATTTGTGCCTAAAATGTAAATGTTGGAGGCTGAGCTCTGACTGCAGCCTGGCCTGAGCCAAAGCTCAGTGACCCCAGCAGCAGAGGGGCTGATTTCAGCAGGCTTGGATCAGACTCCTGCACTCTAACACTGCTTACCCAGGCAGGGCCAGAGAGAGTTCTGCTTTCTCAGAACTGAATATTCATGACACCAGCCAACAGACACAACAGGCAGAAGAATACAATGAACCAGCACAGGACTCCACAATAGATCTCCATCGATTCTGCTAAGCCCTCTTGAGCCTCTTTACCCCACGGAGAGCAAGCTGCAGAGCAAAGCACAGTGTGGAAACCACTGCAGGAGGCTCAGCAGCCCCAGTGCAGCCTCCCAGCCTGCTCCTGCAGAGCTCAGCTGCTCTGCTGTGGGCACGACCTGACCACAGCCTCCCCCACTGCCTCCTGCTGACTTGCAGCTCATCCTCCCTTCCTTATTCAGCTCCAGCTTGCTGAGGGCCATGGTCTGGTGCTGACCTGGCAGTGAGGGGTTAATGGTTGGACTTGAGGATCTCCAAGGTCCCTTCCAACCAAAACCATTCTATAATTCTATCAATGCTAATAATTACAGCCCAGGATTTTATCCTAAATTAAATCTGACCTCAGCTCTCTGGTTGGGGTTGGGTTTGTTTAGAGCAGGGGGAATTGAGCAGACTTTGGCTTCTGACAGCAGCAGGAGCAGAGCTGGTTTGTAGCCAGACAAATCCTACCCTGACCACTCTTGAAGCAAAGACATTTTTCCTCATCTCCAACCTAAACCTCCCCTGGTGCAACTTGAGGCCATTTCCTCTCACCCCATCAGTTGTTAGTTAATGAAAGAGACTGACCCCGGCCTGGCTGCAGCCTCCTCTCAGGGAGCTGCAGGGAGCAATGAGGTCTCCTCTCAGCCTCCTCTTCCCCAGCTCCTCAGCTGCCCTTGCCTGTCCCATGCAGCAGCAATGCTCCTTGGCTTGGTATCTCCTCATCCCTCTTTCTTGGTTTGATCCACAGGCAGGGATCAAGCCTTGTAAAAGAGAAACTCAGCTACTGGAGGTTCTAATTAATCTCCCCTCCCCTTTTCACTCCATCCTGGCTAGCTGCTGTGAGTGGACAAAACAGAGAGTGTTTGCCAGGAGAAGGCAGAGGCCAGAGAGCCACAGAGTGCCAAACAGATGCAGCTCCACTGGACACAGCAAACCCAACCAAGCCCCAGCCCAGGATCTGCACCACTGCTGCACATCTGCTTCACCCTGCCTGGAGCTGGCCCACAGCTCCTCAGGGTTCTTTACCAAGACACTGAGGTCAATGCATCTGCAGTGTGCACCTGCCTGGAGCACAGGTTTCAGCCCGTGGGGCTCCCAAGCCTTTTGCTAGCAAAGCAGCGATAAAGAGTGAAGGGAAATGCTGATTGTGTTTGCTGGCCCTGCCTGTGCTGCCCTGGGCAGGCAGACACAGAGCACTGCTGTGCTCACCCAGCAGCCATTTGTTAGACATCTCCCCAGATCGATGCTTGACACAATTGAGCATCTTTCTGCAATAGAATTTTATTTGTCATCTCGGGCCAGAAGCATCAGTTAATAATTCACTCCACAGCTCCCCAAACCTCCACTGCTATCTTTCACACAACCTTGCAGCTTCACAGGCTGTTGTTAAAAGTAGCTTAAAATAGTCTGTTATCAGTCCTGACCCTTACTGTTGTAACTCAGGCAGATGCACAATCTGTGATCGTTCTGACAAGGGAACAAAATAAACAACCCAGGAACTCTGCAAAGGACACAGGCTCTGAGCAGGGGAACGGTGCCCACGCAGGAGCTGTTCCTGACACCAGCACCGAGCTCAAACCAGCCACAGAGCTTCTGCCCCCCCCTCGCCAGCAACCAGAGGAGAGGAGCAACCAGGAGAGGGTCACAGAACCAGACACAGTGGAGGGGCAGGAGGGACAGCTCTGTGCATCTGTGCTCCCATGCTGCTTGCATTTCAAGCCCTGACTCCCACAGTAAGTGGGAGGATGCTTCACTGTGCCCAAGCCTGCCAGCCGGGCAGGGCAGTTCTGCTTCCAGCCATGAAGCCTTTGGTCTGTGCCCAGCCCCGAGCCCAGCAGCAGTCTCAGTCCATTACAGTTCAGCAGACAATATCCCCTCAGCAGATTTGTTCACAACTGGTAATACATTAAAAGCTGTTCTGTAATGAGAAGTTTAGCACAAAGCTTTTGTGTGTGCTCTTCCCAAAGTGTTTTATTTCTCCTACCGGTTCCACAAACTGCTGCGTTGGCAGGGGGAGGTCAGAGGTCTGCTCCAGCCTCCTCCAGCAGGCAGCACCATAAACTCCCAGCTCCTGTTCTCCTCTGGTGGGGCTCCTTTATGAGCCTCTGCCGTGATCAGCATGAGGAGCTGCTGGTTGCTAAGATAAAAGGTGTTTTCTGTAATAAAGATTTAATTATAATAGATGAAGAGGAAATGCAGGCTGTGGGCAGGCTGAAAGTGTTCTGCTCCATCCCTTCCTAGGGCTAATTTTCAGACCATTTCCTTAGCACAGAGATGCTGTGTTAGTGCCACTCCAGAAAGAGCTCTGGCTGCAGCCTGCTTTAGGCAGCTGCAGAGAAGATGAGCCCAGAGAAACAAGTCACTGCTGTGGCTTCTGCTCCTCCAGACCCAGGCAGAGAGAGATGTGTGTGGAAATCAGCTGCGGGACTTGATTGCCTTCCCCCACCCAAAGCGATCCGCGGGGAGCCCACAGCTGCCCTGGGGCTCAAGCAGCACAGAGCATCAGGCATGGATGTTGTGAAGTGTGCCACAGGCACCTGCTGGGGCTGGCCCCCATCAGCTCATCCCTAGGAGCCTACACTGCAGCCAGGGCAGTCCTGTTTGGATGCCTGTGAGCAACAACATCTCAATTACAAGGGGGAAGGCAGTTCCCAGCCTGGGAGGTTTTCAGTTCTGTCTTAATCGCAGCAGCAGCTGTTTGCTGGTGGAGCTCAGCTCAGAGCAGTGCTGCTAACCCCCCTGGACCACAGTCTCTGGGTACTGGCTCATGTGCAGAGCTCTAAGACTACAGACACAGCTCTTTTTTTTTTTTTTTTTTTTTTTTTTTTAAATGTTTGAAGTGTTGCTGACAACTCTAATTAATTCTCTGTCCAGGCTTGTTTGTGCTGCCTACAGATTGTTCAGTGGTTTGAATTTTTAATGGTGTTACACAGACTAACAGGAATCATTGAGTGTTTGCCTTTGCTCTGGCATGGGGCATGCAACCCTGGCACTGTTTTGCTTGGAAAAGACCTTTAGGATCAGTGAGTTTCTAAATATCTGAAGAGTGGGGGGCAAGAAGAAGGGGCCAGGCTCTGTGCAGTGGTGTCCTGTGACAGGACAAGAGACAATGGACACAAACTGGAGCCCAGGAGGTTCCACCTCAACATGAGGAGAAACTTCTTTGGCGTGAGGGTGCTGAGCCCTGGGGCAGGCTGCCCAGAGAGGCTGTGGAGTCTCCTGCTCTGGAGACTTTCCAAGCCCACCTGGATGTGTTCTGTGTGCCCTGCCCTGGGTGCCCCTGCTCTGGCAGGGGGGTTGGACTGGGTGATCTCTGGAGGTCCTTTCCAAGCTCTGCCATGCTGTGATTCTATCCCATCAGAGGGACTTAGGAAGTGAGAGACTGAGCAAGAGCAGACTTCTGCCTGGACAGGAGACAATTCCCTGTGGAGAGCAGAACAGGTGTGGTGTGCCAGTTACCTTGCTTTGCTGGTTACATTTAATTAATGTCATTATTCCTGGCTGCCTAGGATATCAGAGCTGTAATTAAGCAAATACTCTCCCCTGATTAAAAAAAAAGGAGGAGAGAAAGGAGAAGTTATTGTAAGTAGAGGTTTGAAGGGTAGATAATTACAGCTGACAACACTGTCAGGTGGTTCTGAGCCTGCACTTGGGCTCGGAGCAGACATCAGTCCCAGCAGAACTGGGCCATGAGGTCCCCAAAAGGACATTTCCCTACTCAAGGCTTGCAGTTCAGACTCCAGTTTAGAGCTGGGAGCCTTCCAACATGCAAAGCTTAACCTTTCCCTCCCGTCCCCAGGGAAGGGCTGTGGGCACCTTTTCCTCACAGCACCTAGTAGGAGAAATGTCTTTATGGAAAGAGTGGCCAGGGCAGGAGCTCCTGGACTCTGCTACTGCCAGCCTCAGCTCCTGGCAGTGCCACTTGGGTCTCTTCACTGGGGAGGCTGCAGGGAGGAGGGGCTGGGGGCTGACAGGAGGGGAAATGGCAGTGCCAGGGGAGGGGTACCTTGGAGATGAGGAAAATGTCTTTGCTGGCAGTGGTCAGGGGTTGGAGCTGCCCGGGGAGGTGCTGCTGAGCAGCCTGCACTGCAGCACTGAGTGTTTCCAGTTGTACTTTACATGGTGATGCTTCCTCAGGGACAAGGTCAAAAGGAGCAGAGACCTCTTTCATCTTCATCCCTTTACCTGGAGCTGTTTGATCACCTTGAGGGGACTCCAAGCCGAGGTCTGGAGCCAATATGGGACAACTCCAGCACGAACCTCCTTTGCCTCCTCTGCCCTCCCCCCCTGCCCACTGGATGCTTTTGATCTCCCAGGGTGAGGACTGCTCAGAGCTGAGGTCACACAGGGAGCTTTGCAGTGCCAGGGATTAGATCCCCAAAGTACTGGGATTAGAGCAGCAGGCAGCTGGAGACCTCCCCCAGATCCTGTCCTGCCTCCATCCCTGGGTGGGAGGAGGGGAGCCATGGCCAGAGGCAGCAACACAGCAAAAACATTCTATAAATATAAATTCCCACCAAAACATTCTATAAATTCTTGCCTCAGCTGTGAACCATCCTCCCACTTCATCCCTGCCCAAGGCCAGTTCCCTGGCAGCAACACTGAGTCTCTTTCTAGTGGTGCCCAGTGACAGGACAAGGAACAAGGTACAAGCTGGAACCCAGGAGAAACATCTTTGGTGTGAGGGTGCTGGAGCCCTGGGGCAGGCTGCCCAGGGAGGTTGTGGAGTCTCCTGATCTGGAGACTTTCAAGCCCCACCTGGATGTGTCCCTGCATGACCTGCTCTGGGTGATGCTGCTCTGCCAGGGGGCTGGGCTGGATGATCTCCAGAAGTCCCTTCTGACCCCTGCCACCCTACGATTCCAGGACCAGGCACTGTGGCTACACTGAACACAGCTGCAAAGACTTGGGAGGGAGAAAGGGAAGGGAAGGATTCAGCCTTCCTTACGTGAAGATGTGCAGCAGCAGCAGTGCAGAGTTCCCTGATGAGCTCTGGAGAGTGCAGGGGATTCAGGAGCTCCTGCCCCCAGCCCAGCTGCACTCTGCTCACTCTGCAAATGTTATCATGCAGCACAATTTTCTGCCTGACACAACCATTTTAATTTTCACCAAGATGAATGTTTTGCACGGCAAAGAATAATTGAATCTTCTCCTCCAAAAAGAGGCCTCCTGCTCCCCTCCTGCCTCCTCTCCCTTTTGTAAATCACCTAATGATTTTCTGCTAGTTTAAATACTGCCTCCCCACACCAAGCTGCTTGGCTGGCCTGAAAGATCCACGGCAGAGGGACTCCCAGAGGCACCAAGTTCCTAAATCACCCAAAGGCTCCTGCTACCTGTGGACGTTCCTCACCCTGTGAGACAGGGCAGGGGAAGGCAGCGGCAGCAGCAGGTGCTTGCTGCCACCACAGACCCACAGATCCCACTGGAAGGGACCTCTGAAGGTCATCTAGTCCAAAGGCTCTGCAGTAAGCAAGGACATCTCCAACCAGATCAGGCTGCTCAGAGCCCCACACAGCCTGGCTTGTCTGATCCATCGAACCACAGCGTGGCAGGGGGTGGAAGGGACCTCTTCAGATCATCCAGACCAAGCCCCCTGCCAGAGCAGGGCAGGGCACAGAGGAACACATCCAGATGGGTCTTCAAAGTCTCCAGAGAAGGAGACTCCACAATCTCCCTGGGCAGCAAAGTGGAACCCAGGAGACTTCAGTTGACCTTCAGGAGAAAGTTGCTTGGTGTGAGGTGCTGGAGCCTGCAGCAGTCTGGATTTCAGGTGTGCTCCTGGTCAGAGTCAGCTTCAGAGGCATGAGGCTGATGCACAAACGCTGAGTTGAGAAACCAGCGCTGGGGTCTGGGGGCAGAAGGAGCAGCAGGACAGCTGCAGCCTGCCTTAAAGTCTCCCAGAAGGGGAGGAGGACTTGCTGGGCTCTGCTGGAGCAAGGCTGTCCCCTCGCCTGCCCACAGCCCCAGCAGCATCCTCCTGCTCTGCCGCAGAGCCGAGGCCATGCCCACCCCAGCGGAGCAGGCAGGCACTGGCACTGGCACTGGCACTGAGTGCTGAAGGCATTTGTCAAATATTTAATCATCTGATTCTTTACAGTAAAAACTGCAGAGGGAGCCTGCCACTGGGAAACTGCAACAAGCCACAGATGGGGAGATGTTTTGGGAGGAAGAAATGGAGAGCTGGGCAGGGAAGATGGCATTGCTGCTGCTGTGTGCAGGGGAAAGCTTTGGTGGTGGCTGGGGAATGGAAGATGTGAGAATAGCAGGGCTCAGCCATGCCTCCACTTGCTGAGTGCACACTGCAGAGAACTGGTTAGAGAAGATTTGCACCCCAGGAGCCAGGTTTGCCTTTGCATGTCTTTTACAGGGGCACGAAGTGACAACCTGCCTGGCAGCACTGCCCCCTTGGAGAGGCCCCAGCAGAGCCATGAGCTCTGCTCAGCCAGGGAGACAAAGCTGGGAACTGAAAGCTGCTCAGAGGCCTGGTGGAAAAGCTCCAGACCTGGCACTGAGGAAGAGGGTAGGGTGAGGGAGGCTAAGACTGAAGTGACAGAACTTCAGTGACTGAGAAGGCAGAAGTCTCAGTTGCACTGCTCTGGCTCATCGAAGTAGCAGGAGCTGACAGATGGAGCTGAGAGTCTGACAGGGCTGACACCACTCCTTCAGCTCTGCACCATCACCTCCCCCTTCCTTCAACCCCACTCTTGAATCCCTTCTTTTGAAGCTGCTGCTCCCCAGCACGCCAGCTCCTGCTCCCCACAGCCTGACCATTCCTGCAGCATTTGCAAGGCAAAGGTGAGGCACAGAGAGACCCCAGGTGAGAAGGAGCTGCCCACCTAGGAACACCAGCACGTCCTGAGCTGCCCACCTAGGAACAGCAAACCCAGCCCAGCCGTGCTGGGAGGGTTCCATGAGGAACCTCTCTGGTCCATACAGACCCATTTCAGCCACAAGAGCTCCTGAAGCTCATCCACTCCAACCATTCCCTAACTCCACCAAGGCTGGGGCTAAGCCACGGCCTCAGCACCACAGCTCTGTGGCTCTGGAACCCCTCCAGGGATGGGCATTCAGCCACCTCCCTGGGCAGCCTGTGCCAGGCTTTGAGAACTCTTTCAGATGAGTTTCTTCTAACATCCAACCCAAACCTCCCCCGGGGCAACTCGAGGCCATCTCCTCTCACCCTGTGGCTTGTTACTAAGCAGAAGAGAGCAGCAGGTGCACAGAGCTGTGCCTGCAGCCTGGTGAGTAGTCTCTTGCTGCTGTGCCTCACTGTGTTAGGACCACTCTGGGTAATCCCACTGCAGGGTGAAGCTCTCTCTGGCTGGCAGCAGTGGGGTTGGTTTCCATCAGGCAGCTGATGGGTGTCTGGCTCAGCACTTCCCTCCTGACACCTGCATGCCTTAGCAGCTACACTGCAGCAGCCTCAGCCTGCACTGGCACTTCAGCATCCAGAGAGAGGGACAGAGCAGAGAGCTGATTCCTGACCCAGAACAGCTGTACCTGAGCTACAAGACCTGAGTCAGGAGGTAAAGGCAGAGCAGAGCAGAAAACACAGAGCAGCCAGTGCCAGAGCTGTCCCAGAAGCTGCAGCTTCCCTCCCAGGGAGATTCTGCTGCTTCAAATTTAATTTTCCTCTAGCAGAGGAGCGGGGGAGCACCTGCTGCTTTCAGCAGGAGAGCTCTGGGCTTGCTTCAGCCCTTGTAGGCAAAAGGCTTTCAGTGTTCCTGTGAATGAGGCACAGGAGAGCTCAGCACACCAGCAGGCTTCAGCAGCACCCTGGCACCAGGTGTAACCCAAGCAATGGGCACTGCTCTGCTGCAGCCTGCACCACAGAGCATGGCTTTGCTCCAGGCCTCTCCATCCCAGCAGGGACCACACCGAGGGGTCAGCCACAAACCAGGCCTGGCCAAGTGGGCACTGCCAGCACTAGGACACAGGTAGGGATGCAGCAGGCGTGCACAGGAACACACACAGGGACTGCTTCAGGACAAGGAGGAATTCCCTGCGCCTCTCACCCACTGCTCTCGGAGCTCTTCCCAGCTGAGCTGACTCTGGAATTCTGTTATCGTACAGGAAAGAGGAGAAACAGAATCAGTGAGCAGAAAGAGGCAAAGGAGCAAGGCTGCAGGCACTGCCCAGGGCCTCCCCTTCCCCCTGCAGGCAGCCCCCACCCCACAGGCACCTCAGGCTCCTGCCCTGGCTCACAGCAGCCTCCCGGGCAGGTGCGGCACAGCTCTGCACAAAGCAGCTCCAGAGCTCACTCCGAGCTCCGGGAGCACTTAGGAGCCGTTTGCAGCCTTTGTCTGCCGCCCGAGCCCCATCTCCTTCCCTGGCGTTAGGGGACTGGGGAGCAGCCTGAGTCAGCAGCAGCTTCCACGGGAGGGTGGCAGAAGGCAAATGCAAACTGTCAAGCTGTATATATGAGGGCTCCATCTCAATCCAGCATTCTGAAGGCTTGTCAGGAAAATTAATTACCCTCTTGATTTAAGGAGCTCCCTTGTGTCCCCACAGACAAAGGCAGCACTTAACTGTTTAAAGCTTGTATTGGTGGACAAGAGACATCCACTGCCTGGCACAGCCTGCCCAGCACAGGGTCCCCAGGCACACAACTTCCTCACCTCCCCTGAGGTGTTTCCACTTCTACCACTAACCCTGCACTCATGCAGAGACACCTGCCAAGCACTTCTTCAGTCCATCCTTTCCTCAGGAGTGGTTCTTAACCTGCAGTTCTCACCAAAAAAAGGACACTCAGCCAACAGAAGTCCCACAGCAAGATGGCAAACCCTGGGCTGGCCTCAGCAGACATTTCCTGGCCTGCCCTGGGAGCTGACAATGCCAACCAGGGCTCACTTCTTCCACGCTGCTCACTGGTGTCCCTTGGGAGTTATTTCCATGTTGGGAACAACCTCTTTGCTGCAGGAGTGGTCAGGGACTGGCACAGGCTGCCCAGGGAGGGAGGTGGCAGAGTCCCCATGCCTGGAGGTGTTCAGCAAACCTGTGGCCATGGCACTGGGGGCCATGGTTTGGTGGCCATGGTGGTGCTGGGCTGGTGTTGGACTCCAGGTGCCATCTCCACACACTCCCTGAAAGGAGGTTTCAGCTCCTGCAGCATTTCACTCAGTCAAGACCAAGCACTGCTGCCAGCACAGCTCCAGGAGGGCAGTGCCAGCTGCCCCCCAGATGTTTAACTCTTCTCCCTCCTGAGCACAGCAGTGCCCACAGAAGCTCTGAGCTGAGTGCAGCACAGAAATTCTTTGGGTCTGTCAGCAGTTTCTAATCCCTTTGTGGTTAGATGCACAGAACCCATGAGAGGCTCTGGGAATTTGTGGTTCCTACCTCCCCCAGCCCTCCCCAGGTGACTATGCTGGGGGGGTGCTGCCTGAGGCAGGGGGGCTGGACTGGATGATCTCCAGAGGTCCCTTCCAACCCCTACTACCCTGTGAGAACTTCTTCTGGTGATCTCAAAGAGCTTTCCCAAGCCTTCCATGGCTCTCTGAAGTGCCAGCTCCCAGCACTGCCCAGTGCCATTTCAGACTTCTGCAGACCCCAAGCTGAAAGGGGTCTGGGGAGAGCTCTCAGAGTGATTTGCAAATTGCCATGGCAGATCTGGGGGCACATGGGGAGAAGGCATAAAAGGGGCTGTAAATTTAACATAAAGCCACAAGCCCAATGGCCCAGACAGAGCCTTGCCAGCTGCTGCAGGGCTCCTGAAACACAGAACATGAACTTAATCAGGTCCAGTGCAGCTGGGGAAGGGACACCTCCTGCCACCAGCTGAGCACCCTCAGCACTTCAGCAGCAGCAACAGGAACTGCTCTGAGCTGCTGCTGGGTTAGTGTTGGCAGTGGGTAGGAGCTTCCTGCACACTGATTTATTGGGTGTGTGCTTGGAGCAGGCTTGGTCAGCCTGGCCCCAGCCAGACCCCAGCTCCCCTGCTCACTGCTCCCCCCACCTCCTGCCATCAGTCATCTTCCCTGGGTGCAGCAAACCCCAAACAGGTATCAGCACCAAAACAACTCTCCCTGCTACAAACCTCCTCCTCATCTCCAATCTCAACCCAGCTCCTGCCAGTCTGAAACCATTCCCCCATTTCTAAAAGCAGTCTCTGCTCCTCAGCATGGACATGGTCAGAAAAAGTAATTTTTTGCCTGATGTGCCCTTAAAGAGTGGAAGAGTGTTAAGAAAAAAGCACTTCTGCTGGCTCAGAAAGGGAAGGAGTGCTAAAGATAGACCAAAAGAAATAAGATGACACAGTAGAGGATAAACTTCCAAGATGCTGACAAGAACACTAAAGCATTTTGTGCCTCTTACTTTCCCCTGCACTGCAACCCTCAGTTCAGGCCACACTTTGTATTTTAGACTGGAAAATGTGAGGACATCAGAGAGCAGAAACCTTCTGTGTGGTTTTCAGTCCTCCTCCCTCCAGAGAGCCATTTAGACCTTTAAGATCCTGGAGTCCAACCATTAACCCAGCACTGCCAAGGCTGCTGCTAAACCACATCCCCAGAATGTTCCCCAGCTCTCAGCCCATGGCAGACACAAACAACTCCCACAGGCTCCAGCAAACCAATCCAATAAACCCCAGCAGAAGGAAGCATTTGAGACTCAGACCTCACCCACACCTGGGCCATAAACCCCTGCAGTGCCCCAGGCTTGGGGCAGAGTGGCTGAAAAGAACCTGGGGGTGCTGGCTGGCAGCAGCTGAAGAGGAGCAGGAGTGGTCAGGGACTGGCACAGGCTGCCCAGGGAGGGGCTGGAGATGTTCAGGAAATCTGTGCCCATGGCACCTGGGGACAGGGTTTGGTGGCCATGGTGGTGCTGGGCTGGACTGGAGGATCCCAGAGGGCTTTTCAGCAGGTACAGTTCTATGATTCTATAGCAGAGGAAAACCTCAACCACCAGAAGCAGCAGGCACTGCAGCCACACCTCCTGTGCCAGTGCAAAGCCTTCTCCTGCTCAGCAATGTTCACAGTGCCAGGCAGTGCCAGGATGCCAGGCAGACCTGCTGCTGCCTGTGACCAGTGCCACCACTCACTGGCTGCTGAGGAACACCAAAGGCCACAACTTGAACTACAAGGAAGCTTGAAGCCTGGGAAGCCTCCTCCAGAGGGGAGCAGGAAGCCTCTGGGTAACGAAGAGCTGTGGGCACCTGGCCCATAGAAGGGGAAGGAGTGCCCAAGAGGCAGCCCCCAGCAGCAGGCATCCTCCCCTCTGTGCAGTGCTTGCCCAGTTTGCAGCAGGCATTTTTTTTCATTAGAGCATTTTCCCCTCTCCCCCCACCAGGAGCTTCTGGCTGGAGGATGCCATCAGTGCTGTGTGAGATCTGTCAGATATCATCTTCTAATCTGCCAGCTCTTCACACGGCAGGGACCAGCTCTGCTCTGACTGACAGCCTGTGCTGAGCAGTTTGGGCTTTCTCCAAGCCTGTTAAAAGTTTAAGTTCCTCCATTGTGTGAATCCTGTCAAACTTGGCCCTGCAATTTTCATAATGACAGCTGCTGTCAGTTTAAAAGGGTAAATTATTCAGTACAACTGGGAATGCTGACAGGGACTGTAAAAAAAGGGCCCTAGGAGTGGAGAGAAGAAAAAGGTTCCAGGTAGCTAAGGCAAGATGTAGTAAATTCACTGAGACACCCCAGAAATACTCAGCCCAAGCTATTTTCCAGCCTCCTTCCAAAAACCTGGGAAGCTATTTCCTTTGGCAAGGAACAAGAACTAACATCAAATTAAAGCACATCAGTAGCAGAGCTCAACAGAGCCTCAGCCAAGCCTGCACAGAGACTCTGCTCCTGAGCTGCATCTTCCCCTGGCTCCCAAGGTCTGTGTCCCTCTCCTGTGTGCCTCCCACAGAGGGCTGAAATCTCTGACCTGGTGTTTAGTGACTTCCAAAGTTCCAGTAGGTGCCTAACAGCATCTTTTGGCCACCTGTGCACACTGCTTCCTCCCATGAAGGAGATTTACCCTTTGCAATGTCTTCTCTGCCCTTCAGCAGAGCCAGAGCAGTCAGCAAGCAGTCAGTAAGGGCAAGATCACCTCAGGGGGCACAGAGAGGGACAAGCAGCAATGGATGGAAGCTGTAGCACAGGAGGTTGCAGCTCAACACAAGGGAAACTTCTTGCCTGGAAGGGTCCCAGCGCCCTGGCGCAGGCTGCCCCGAGAGGCTGTGGAGTCTCCTTCTCTGGAGCCTTCCCCGGCCTGTCTGGATGTGTTCTGTGTGCCCTGAGCTGCATTGTCTGGTCCTGCTCTGGCAGGGGACTCGGACTGGATGAGCTCTTTGGGTCCCTTCCAGCCCCTGACACCTGTGAGCCTGTGAAGGAGCTGCAGCCTCTTAGGACTGCAGAGATGCTGAGGGTTCTGGAACACCTCTGAGGAGGGAGGCTGAAGAGAATTGGGGCTTTGAGTCTGGAGGGGAGCAGAGGGAGAGGGAATCTGATCAATACTTCAAGGGTGGGTGTCAGGAGGGTGGGGCCAGGCTTTGCTCAGTGGTGCCCAGTGACAGGACAGGGGGTGACAGGCACAGACTGCAGCACAGGAAGTTCATCTGAGCATGAGGAGGGGAACTCACTGTGCTTTAATGCAATTCACTGGAGGAGGCAGAGGAGTTGAGCACACACTGCCACAGGTAAAGCCTGCACCTCCTCAGACATGCTCCAGCACACAGCTGCCATTTGTTTTACTGAATATTTAGCAGCTCCATTTACAAAGCAGAGCAATTTCACCTTTTAGCTGTGCACTAGGTGTCAAGACACCAACACAGATCAATCCATTCAAATCAAACCTAAACCAGAGCCTCTTACACAAACACACGATGCAATTAGCAGGAAATGGTCATCTCAATATTGGCACACTAATGAGAACTGCCTCTATGAAATGACTATATTCATTTAATTAAAAAGCCCATTATGGATCCCATTCAGAATGCTGCTCATTGAACTCTCTCCTATCAATCTCATTTGCCTCTGCAGCAGGCTAGCAGCAGCAGCTTGATTGGGACAAACAGGTTCTGAGGAACAAAGCCTCAGGAAAATGCAGGCAGCCCCCCCCAGGAGGGCTCCCAGGAGCCAGAGGCACAACTGTGAACATGAGAGGTTGTTTGCAGAACCACAGAACTCTTTGGAAGAGACCTCCAAGCTCACCCAGCCAAGACATCAACCCAGCACCACTACACCAAGTGCCATGGCCACAGGTTTCCTGAAGACCTCCAGGGGTGGGGACTGCACTACCCCCCTGGGCAACCAGTGCCAGTCCCTGACCACTCTTCCAGTGAAGAAATTGTTCCTCATCTCCAACCTAACCCTCCCCTGACACAGTTTCAGGTCACCTGCTCTTGCCTTACTCCTAGGGAGAAGAGCCCAACCCCCACCCACTCCAGCCTCCTGTGGGGCAGCTGCAGACAGCACTGAGGCCCTGCAGGGCAGCACTGCTCTGCTGGCTCCTCCACTCCCTAGCCTGCTGCTACCAGAGATGCCTGACAGCTTAACAAACAAATGTGCCATAATCTGCACTAAAAGCTGCAAGAGAGGCTGCTGCCTGCTCTGGGCCAAACTGCCTGCTCTGTATGCTCCAAGGCTCTACCAATTTCAAGAGGATGGCAAAGGATGCTCAGAGAGGCAGCCCTGATGCTGCCTCTGTACTGAATTTGCAGTGCAGCTGAGCTCGGGGAGGTCACCAGCACTGTGTGTCCTCATTAGCAGTAAAAGTGTGTGCCAGGGACTGGGGCAGGAGGCTTTAAATGCTGGGACTTAACATCAACCATCCCATAAATAATTCAAGTGTTGTGATGTCTGGACCAGAGAAAGCACAGCTCAGCCCTGGCACTGAGCACCTCTTTAACATGTAGGCCACAGCTCCTCCTGCTCCTGTCCAGCTTGGTGATGAGATTGGACACCAGAGCCCTGCCCAGGCTGGGTGCTGGCACTGCTTGGTCCCAGGGCTCTGGCAGGATAAACACAGCAGTTGTGGGAAGCAAATTCCCTCCCATCCCTTCTCATTCCTGCTCAGACTGCTGGTACTGGGGGCCTGGTGGGTGAGAGAAAGGAGGATGGTGATGGTTCAGTACCCAGGGTGGCCCCTGCCAAGCAGAGCAGTGCAAAGGCAGGTCCTGGTGAGGCCAAGGAAGCTGTGGAGTTGCTGTCCCTGCAGGGGTTGAAAGATATTTGGCTGAGCTGCTCTGGGACATGGTCTAAGAGTTGTGTGCCCCAAGAGGGACATTGAGGGGCTGGAATCAGTCCAAAGGAGGACAGTGAAGCTGGGGAAGGGTCTGGAGAAGAGGTCTGGTCAGGAGCAGCTGAGGGACCTGGGGCTGTTCAGCCTGGAGAAGAGGAGCCTGAGGGGAGACCTTCAGCCTTTTGCCCAGCAGCATCCCCAAGTCCCTTTCCACAGGGCTGCTCTTGACCTCATTCTCCCCAGCCTGTGCTGCTAACAAGGATTGTCCTGACCCAGGTGCAGGACCTTGGCCTCACTGAACCTCCTGAGGTTCCCCAGGACTCTCTTAACCAAGGTGGGTGGCAGAGAGCTTTGCACAGTGCCTGTTTACCTAGAAATTGCAGCCCAGCTGCAAGCAGCACAGGGCCACAAAGCATCAGAAGCAGCACTGAGCATGGCTCCTGCTGCTGCTCCCAGCTCCCAGCACAGGGCAGCACTCACCTGGTCTGCACCCTGAAACACTCCCAGAGCAGCCCAAAGCCTCTGGGCAGCCACTCCCAGAGCAGCCCAAAGTTGGGTCCTGGGTGCCTTGCTCTGCCCTACAGATCCTTTCCAAGGAGGCTCAGAGCCTGGAACTTAAAAAGTCAATCAGGAGTTTTGAGGTGATGCTAATCAGTCAAAATTAAGGCATGCCAATAGGTTTTGACAGAGAAGTCATCATCTGCATCACCTCAAACACCTCATTTCACATGACTGTTCCTCAGCACACCACTAAAACACTTTGACATTTCAATTCCAGCCATCCTGAGGATTGCTCTGACTACCCTTTACACTCCTGCTCATCTTAATGGGGACTATACAGGCAAGGGGAAGGCAAGGGGAAGCCAAGAGGAAGGCAAGGGGAAGGCGGGGGGGAGGCGAGGGGGAGGAGGGGAGGGGAAGGCGGGGGGAGGGGGAGGGGGGGGGAGGGCGGGGGGGGGGGGAGGGGGGGGGGAGGGGAGGGGGAGGGGGGGGGAGGGCGGGGGGGGGGGGAGGGGGGGGGGAGGGGAGGGGGAGGGGGGGGGAGGGCGGGGGGGGGGGGAGGGGGGGGGGAGGGGAGGGGGAGGGGGGGGGAGGGCGGGGGGGGGGGGAGGGGGGGGGGAGGGGAGGGGGAGGGGGGGGGGGCGGCAAGGGGAAGGGAGGGGGAAGAAGGCAAGGGGAAGAAGGCAAGGAGAAGACAGTAAGGGGAAGGCAGCAAGGAGCCAGGGAAGAGCCCTCCCTGTCCAATGTGCTCTCTCCCAGGCACGGATCGCACAGGTCCCAGAAAAGGCAGCAGGAATGTGCTGCTGTCACAACTTCCCTCCGGGGATGGGAGGAAAAGAGACCTCCCAGCCCGAGTTCAGTGCCTTGGACCGGGGCTGGCTGCAGCCTGCAGCAGTGCCGCAGCTCCACCACCACGAACACCATCCCCAGAGCCTTCCAGAGCTGCCCTGCGGACATTGGCTCCCAGCGTGGCCTCTCCAGGGTCTCAGACACTGGAGCAGGCTGCTCAGGGAGGTGCTTGGAGCCTCATCCCTGGAGGCAGTCAAAAGCCACTGAGATGTGGTGCTGAGGGACATGGCTTAGCCCCAGACTCGACAGAGCTGCAGAATGTTTGGACTGGATGACCTGGAAGGACTTTTCCCCCCCAAATGATTCTGTGCCTCAGTGGGGAGCATCTCTCATGCCCGACCCCAGCCCCCACAGAGCTCTGCAGCTGGCAGCTGTTGGTTGCTCCAGCTCCAAGCAGCCCAGCAGCTGCTTGTCACCTTAATCAACCCCAGAGCAGGGCAATTTGTTCTCAATGGAACATTCATTTCAGACAAGCTAAAGAGAAG
>WBNM01019631.1:43194-56289 GCA_013399055.1 Ramphastos sulfuratus
TTCGAGTCGTAGGGGGTGTGGGGGCGGGGGGGGGGTGTAAATGTCTCTGTGTCCCACTGAACTCCAGCAGCTAAGGATAAAAGGTAAAGTAACAGCTACCAGGGGAAGCAGGGGAGATGAAATTCATCCCACCTGTAAGGGTATAATTAGCAAGGTACAGCATGCAGCCAGGAAAGCCACCCCCAGAATACAGCAGGGCCTGTCACAGGCAATTCAGTCTGAGTCCTGCTCCTGTGGGGCTCACTCTCTGCACGTGGAAGCACATCCCTGGATCTCAAGGTAAGGTGGAGGTTGGAGGTGCAGGGTGGGAAATAATCACAGACTGGTTTGGCCTTTAAAGGTCGTCCAGTCCCAGCCCTGTGCTGAAGAGCTCCATCCAGTCTGACCATGACTGCTTCCAGGGACAGGGCTGCTGCCACCTCTCTGGACACCCTGACTGTCTGCAGGGGACAGGCAAGCCCTGAGCAGCCCTTGGAGCACAAAGCTGGCGTGGGGCTTATAGGGAGGGCTGATGGAGGACTAAGGACAGGGAGGACAAAGCCATTGTGGAGGACTCTGCCCTCAGCCCCTGGTGCTGACAATCTGCATCTCACTGTCAGCCTTTCCCTTACAGCTCATCAACCTTTGTTACAGGGGGGGAAAGAAGAGGAGGAAACACTTCAGACACATCAGTGGGGTCTGAGGCACCTTCCAGCCAGCAGCGGCTCCCTCTGTGCTCTGTCTCTGGTTTGTCCTTCATACTCCAAGCCCTGCACTGTCCCTGTCTCACCACAGGGTTTCAACACTCCAGCACTAAGCTGTGGCTCTGCAGGGCTCATTCCCTTCGCAGAGAAACATGGAAGGGGAGTCTGTGTTGGACTAAGGCTTAGCTTTGAGGAGAGGAACTTCTGTGCTGGCCACAGTGAGACCAAGGCAGCAGAAGGCACCTCCCTGTGTGCTCTTCAGCCAGGTGAGCCCCTCCAGGCTGCTTCTGCACCTCCTGCCTGCTTCTCCTGCAGACCCCCAGGGCAAGGCACTCCAGAGAGGCTTGCACAAGGTTCCAAGCATTTGAGGCCACTGCCCTTGGCCTTATGGGCTGCAAGAGCCCATAGCTGGGCTCATCTCCAGACCACTTGCTCTCCACCACATGACCCCCAGCCTGCACTCAGACCCAGGACCTGTCCTGGTGAAATGTCTCCTCTGGCCAGCACAGGATGCACTAACAGAGAGCCACTGAGATGCTCTTGTGCTGCAGGGATGTGGAGGCTCAACTGTGGCCTGGATGGCTCCCTGGTGTTTGCCTTCCCTGCAGCTTGGGGAGCTGAGCACTGTGGTGCTGCACAGAGCTAAACCATTGCAGTCTCTGTTGACAAATCTTGGAGGGGGAAATGCATTTCCCTGAGCTGCAGCTATGGCAACAGCAGACCAGCACCGAGCTGGGCTGCAAAGTGGGAGAGACAAAGGATCACTTCTCTTAACTTCTGAAATAATGGCTTGGAAACACCCAGGGCAGTCAGGCTGCTGCCTCTGTGTCCATTCCAGGTGCCTGGGGTTCGTATCCTGCAGTGGTGTCCAGGAAGAGCTGAAGGCTTTTCAGCTTTGTTACTGAGAGGTTTTAGTTAAGAACAAAACAACCCCAAACAAAGTCCCAACAGATGCAGCCCAAGCCCAGACTCTGAACTTTCATGAAAGGCTGAATATTAGAAGGAAATTCTGGATGTTAGGAAGAAACTCTTCACAGTGGGGGTGAAGAGACACTGGCACAGGCTGCCCAGGGAGGCTGTGGATGCAGCCTGGGCTGGTCCTTGCCATGGCTTGGGGCTAAAACCAGTCAACAAATCAGTATCTGTGCCTTGGTTTCCCCTGCTGTAAAATGAGATCAGCTCTGATCCTTCTGTACAACCCCTTGAGATCCAGCAGGAGAGCTCAGGTATTAGCAACCCAGCACCACCATGCCCATTAACCAAGTGTCCAAGTGCCAGGTCTGCACCTCCAGGGATGGTGACTCAGAGCTGGGGGATGAAGAGCAGAGTCTGGGTCAGCATGGCAGAGGGGTTGTGGGGATGGGCACAGGACACAGCCCAGTCCCTGCTCCTGCTCAGACCATTCCACATCCTCTCAGCCCCCTTGGAGGGCTGGCATGTGGAGTGCTGATGAACAGCCCAGTTCTAGCCTTGCCTCAGCCCTGTGCTGCCACATGCAGAGGGAAGCTTCTCTGCAGGACCCTGCTGGGGCTCAGGACCCTCTGCTCCTTCTGCAGGCAATTGGTCACTAAGGAGGCTTTTGCCTTTCAGTTTAGGCAGGACCCAACTGAGCCTGGAGATCTGCAGCAGTGAGTCAAAGACATTGATTTCAAATATGCTCTCATCACCCAAGAATGTTTATTTTTGTAGGAGATGAGTCAATACAATCATCTGATGTGCAGCAGCATCAAGAATGGGGAAATAAAAGGGAAAGGAGCAGGAGCAGGCAGTGTCTGAAGGGGACTGGGTTAGCTGCTTGAGTGCTCATCACCTGAAACCAGCCCTGGCCTGGGGGGCAGGAGTTTGTCCTCAGCAGCAGCCAGCAAACAAGATTCCTTCTGAAGTCACAGATTCCTAGGATGGTTTGGGTTGGAAGGGGCCTTAAAGATCTTCCCATTCCACCCCCCTGCCACGGGCAGGAACACCTCCCAAAGCCCAGGCTGCTCAAGACCTCATCCAGCCTGGCCTTGGACACCTCCAGGGAAGGGAAAGCCACAGCCTCTAGGACTGAAGGTTGAAGATTTCCAGTTGGAATAGAGACTAAAATCAAGGAGGCTGATTTGTAGGAGAACATTTCAGTCAGACCATCAAACACAGGCAGAGAAGCTGTAAAGATGGCCAAAGAGGTCAGGGGCTGGAACAGGCTCCCAGGGAGGTGGTGGAGTCCCCATCCCTGGAGGTGTTCCAGAAGCCTGCAGCCATGGCACCTGGGGCCAAGCTTCAGTGGTTGCTGGTTGGGCTCCATGACCTTAGAGGTCTCTTCCAACCTCACCAATTCCATAACTCTTGGCATACTTGGCTGGCACAGGAGGGCTCAGCAGGATCCTGGGATGTGTAGGAGACTCAAGTACCAAAGGCAGGGGAGTTCCATGGCAGTGCTCTCCAGTTTGGTACTGCAGCTTGCAAAGAGTTGGGGAAACTGGAGAAGTGCAGCAAGGCAGGAGGGAATGAAGCTCTGCCTGAGAGAGTGTCCTGCAGCAGGGACCTCAGGACCCCAACCCACTTACACCACCAAAACAGAAGAGTGAGCAGCTGCTCATGTAACACCTTTTGAGCAAGCAAAGAGAAAGCACCAAAGAGACTTTCAGAGTGGAGTGTAGGAGGAGACCAAAAGCAGCAGTGCTGGGTGTGCAATGCCAGAGTCACACAACTGCTCACCAGGCAGTGCAGGTGGGCACCACCAGAGCCAGCTGCCAAGGGAATGGAGGCATCTCCCTTTTGGAGTGCCCAAGTCAGGGCTGAGGGAGTGCCTGGGCAGGCTGCATTAGCCAGACCCCAGCTGCCAGGCACAGGGCACAGCCTGCAGGCTGGGGATGGGACTGGATGGTCCCTGCTGGCCTTTGAGTGCAGTCACTGAGCACTGCTTAGCAATCAGTTCTGCTTCCCTCTGCCTCTGACAAACAATTCCACACTCAGCTTCTCTGCCCCAGCCTCTGGACGCAGGCTCCACACCAAGCAGAGCTCCATTCTGCTCCAGAGGTGAAATCCAGGTGCCAGTCACTGCAGACCTGTGGGGACTGTGGTAAGGACCACTGCTAGAGGTGCCAGAATGGTTTCCCTCAGGGTCTGGGCTCTGTGGCACACTTGGCAGCAGATGTTCCAAAGCTGCAGTCCCAGGAGGTTGTGGTCTGCATGGGATCCCAATGCTGCTCACACAGACACACAAATGCATGGCCTGGGTTATGTTTAGACCCTGCCAGTCCTTCCCACACAGCCAAGAACTGCACTTCCCTGTCTAACCAGAACAGCACCTTGGAGTCTCTTCCTTTTACAGCTGAGACTCAGCTGAGCTGAGCTCACAAGAAGAGAAAACAACCTGAGAAACACAGAAGTGTTTGGGCTGGGAGAGCCCTGCAGGATCACAGCATCAGAGAAGTGTTGGGGTGGGGAAAGCCTTCCAGGCCCACCCAATCCAACCACCAAATCAGCACCACCACGGCCCCAGGTGCCATGGCCACAGGTTTCCTGAGCACCTCCAGGGGTGGGGACTCCACCACCTCCCTGGGCAGCCTGTGCCAGTCCCTGACCACTCCTGCAGCAAAGAAATTGTTCCTAATCCCCAACCTACCCCCCCCAGCACAATTCCAGGCCACCTAAACAGTGCCCTTCCCATGCCCAGCTGGGGAGCTCTCCACGTGGACAAGAGGCAGCATCAGGCACAGCAAATCCCAGCAACACAGACCCTGCAAGAGGCAATTTCTGTTTGCTTCAGCGAGAGCTGGAAGGCTTTCAGCACCCTGTGAGAGGACTCGGCTCTCTTTGGGGGGGGTCTAATGAGCTGTGCAGAGCTGACACACAGAGGTGCCACCACATCAGCCTTCCAGCAGCTACCACTGCAGCTGCCCTGCAGGGTGAAAACCATCCAGCCTTGCTCACTTGCCAGCTCCACACACCTCTGCTTGGAAATGAAACCCAAACCCTGTCCTGACCTTTCTCTGCTGGGTGTGTTACAAAACTGACTCTAATGTGTGCTCAGAAGGTGGCAGGTAGGGACCAAGGCTGGAAGGATCAGGTTGTTAATAGCTGCAAAAAACACCACCCACACTCCCAGGCAGTGCAGCCCAGCCCTGGTGACAGAGTGATGGAAAGCTGACAACACCTTGCCAGGCAGGGTGAGGCTATCATAAGCCAGCAGATGATTAGTTTTAAAACTTTTAATGGATCTCTGTCCACTGCAGCCTGATGGAGTGAGCAGTGCTGCTACCCCAGGGGAATGGGAAGCTATTTTATATCTCATTTGCAGGAATGAACACCCAGGAGGTGCTTTCTGTTTGACAGAATACATAAGACCTACCTGAATGCATTGCATTAGCTTCCTGTGCTGCTCCATACAGCAGATGCTAATATTTTTCATCCTGGGCTGGCCTCATTAAGCTGCCTGGCACAGGAGGGAAAAGTAAAGCCACCAGGAATTGTTAGCTCTGGGTTGTGTACAAAACACCCTGGCTGGGCAGGGGGGGAGCAGCAGCAAGCAGCAGCCACCAGCTGGGTCGAAGGGAAAGGCAAAGCAGGAAAGCTCAGAGTGAGCTTGCCTGGAATCATGGAGGTTGGTGGAGCTGGGCTGAGAGGTGGCCTCGGTGATCCCAGAGGTCGTTTCCAACCCCAACCGCTCTGTGATTAGCTGATTCTGTGTTCCCTTCACTGTGCAGTGTCTTTGGAGCACTGCAGAGAAGCAGTTTAGCACCTGAGTAACAGAAAGAGAGAAGCATGCAGGGCTGAGGAGGTTTCATCAGTGAGCAGAGAGTGAGCCACAACTATCCCAGGGAAAATGTAGTGCTGCAAAACCTGAGCAGAGCCTCCCCTTCTGATCAGCACTGCTGGGGCAGTGTGAGCAGGATCATGTCAGGACTATTGCATTAACATCCCTCAGGGGCTTGGGCTGTAATTTTAGCTTCTCCTGCTCCCTCTGCCTCGCTTTGCCCTGTGAGTCAACGCAGGAGGATGGTTGGCAATCAGCTCCTGCAATTATCTTTCTCCCTAGATCTGAATTGTTAGAAGTAGCTTCCACTAATAGAACTGCAAATGAACAGGATCCTTCTGCCCTGCACTCACTGGGGGACGTCAGGTTCAGCCCTCCCGAGCTCAGGCACCCTGCTAAACAGAGGGCACAAAGGACAAGGTTCAGCTCCCTCAGCTTGCCTCAGGCCAGCAGCCAAGAGCAAAGGGCAGGACCAGGACACCCGAGGTGAGCAGATGGCTTGGAAGGAACAAAACTGGATGAGAGATTTCCTGCACACACACAGGAGGGCACTTCAGGGCACGGCTTGGTGGCTGTGATGGTGCTGGGCTGAAGGTTGGACTCAGTGACCTGAGAGGTCTTTTCCAGCCCAAACCATCCTATGACTCTGTGACATTCCCTCCTGCTGGCTGTGTCCCCAGGATGCTCCCGGAGAGCCTCTGCCTGTCTCTGCCCATTCACCCAACGGCTCCATGCCCACCTTGCTTGGGCACCTCCAGGGATGGGGACTCCAACACCCCTTGGGCAGCCTGTTCCCATGCCTGACCATGTCATTCCCAGTGCCTGGTGCCTGCATTCTGCTAGCCCTGGCAGCATCGTTTCGTGCTCCTACTGCTGGGGAGGTTCTGCTCCTGCACCTCACAGCAAGTCCTTGCCTTGGGATGAGACAAACCCTGCAGGGAGCTGCTCCAGGCTCACAGCTGGCTGCAAAACCAGAGCCAGAGCCAGGCAGAAGGATAAGGGGCAGGAGAACATGAGGGTCTGCTGGGTGATGCCACTCTGCTGTCACAGCCCAGGTAACTGCCTAGCTCTGGGAAGTGCTCCCAGAGAGAGGATTTGGGCCATTGGGGACACAACTCTCTGCAGCTCCATCAGCTGTGCAGCCTCTGACAGTCCTGCACCGCAGCCCAGGGCTGCCCACCCCTCGCCACTGGCTGCTGGCAGGCAGGCTGTGAGGAGACCAAAACCAGAATGTCCCAGAGTGCTGGGGCTGGAAGGGACCTGTGGAGATCATCCAGTCCAGAGACAGAGCAGGAGGATCTCTGCAGGTCCCTTCCAGCCCCCTCCATGCTGGGGTTCTGTGATTCTGACTTCAGCCATGTTTGGCTTCCCAAGGAGTTAGAATCACAGAATCAGTCAGGGCTGGAAGGGACCACAAGGAGCAGCCAGTCCCAACCCCCCTGCCATGCCCAGGGACACCTCACACCAGATCAGGCTGGCCACAGCCTCATCCAGCCTGGCCCTAAACACCTCCAGGGATGAGGCTTCCACCACCTCCCTGGGCAACCCCTGCCAGGCTCTCACCACCCTCATGGTGCAGAACTTCCTCCTCACCTCCAGTCTGGCTCTCCCCACCTCCAGCTTTGCTCCATTCCCCCTCAGTCCTGTCACTGCCTGGTACCCTAAAAAGTCCCTCCCCAGCTTTCTTGTAGCCCCCTTCAGACAGTGGAAGGCCACAAGAAGGACACCTGGGAGCCTCCTCCTCTCCAGGCAGAGTTGCAGAAGGCTCTCACACATCCCCAGAAGGATCCACAGTGCCACAACCTCAAAGGAAAAGCAGCAAAGGGAAGTAATAGCAGAAAGCAATGAGGCATCCTGAAAAATATCTGCATTTTAAGGACTAATTAAAAGGGAATGGCATTAGTCATTTCCAGTGGTGGGGAAGCAAGGCTCCGTGGCTGGCTGCTGCAGAGAGCTGCCAGCTGCGGCGTTCCCCAGCAGCCATATCAATCAGATATTACTATTTACTTGCTCTTGTAATACAAGGAAGAAAAGGAACATTCATTGAAACAAATGCAAAGTGCAGAAAATATCATTTTCATTTATTATTTATACATAATAGTGATAGCTAAAGAGCAAGAGCCTGTGGATCATGAGAGCTGCTAGGCAAATTTGGAGTAAGGGAGAATTTTTTCCTCCAGGGAGTTTGTAATCTAAAAGGGTTTGGATGAACACACTCAAGAAGGGTTTTTTTTTTCCAGGCACCTCAGAAGCAGAGCTGGGTACAAACTTCCCATATTTATTTTTTGTTTTAATCCCATCCACCAGGCTGCCTCATGCTTGCAGTTTGTGTTTCTAGCTCCTGGAAACACACCAGGAGGACACAGAAGGACACAGAAGTCACCTCTGGGTGTCCCTGCCACACACAGATCACCATTGAACTGCTGGAATCACAGGGTGGGGTTGGATGGGACCTTAGAGATGATCCAAGCCCCTGCCATGGGCCAGGGACACCTCCTACCAGCACAGGGGGCCCAAGAGCTCACCCAGCCTGGCTCTGAACACCTCCAGGGAGGTTGTGGAGCACAGATTGAAGATCCCATTCTGTGCTTCTGTGCTCCACAACCTCCCTGGGCAACCTGTGCCAGTGTCTCACCACCCTCAGACTGAGCATCACAACCTAAAGCCTACAGCTCCCAGGGTGCCACTGCAGGGAGGGTCAACTCTGCTCTGGATCATGGAAAGTGGCAGGGGCAAGAAGTGGCAGAGTCAGGGCTTGAGGGAAGCGAAGTTAAAATGCAGTGACCTAAGTTCTGCATCTCTGCTGAGGTTACTCCAAGTGCTGAGCTGAATCCCTCTGGATGCCCTTTCCCAAGGCTGCAGTGTGAGTGAACAAAAGAGAGGCAGCTTAGATGATGCTGGTAATGGCTGCAGCTGAAGCTCTCCAGCCTCATTAGCTCTTGTCCTGGACTATTGCTCTGGAGCTTCTCAGACTCCTGCTCCCTCCCTCCCGGCTACCGTCAGGTCTCCTCTCTCCAGCAGCAAAAATGCCCTCACAGGAGCTGCGGGAGACAATCTGTGGCTTGGCAGAGGAACACAAAGGGCTGACACTGAGGCCACAGTTCAGTGACACAGCAAATCTGCCTCCAGGGCTTCCAAAAGCAGAGGGACACCAGCACAGGCTGCAGAGCCATGGTTCGGTGGCAGCGCAGCCTCGGCAGTGCGCTGCAGTTACACAGACCTGAGGTTCACCCACGCCAGGCTCAGAGGCTTCATTTCCATGCTGCTCCACACCAGGCCAGCCTGGGCACTGCCCATCCCCAGCCAGCAGTGCACAGCAGCTGGCCAGGCTGGACAGAGTTAGCACCATAAACACAGAATCACAGAACCAGGCAGGTTGGCAGAGAGCTCCAAGCTCATCCAGCCCAACCTAGCACCAGCCCTACCCAACCAACCAGACCATGGCACTAAGTGCCCCATCCAGTCCTGTCTTGAACACCTCCAGGGATGGGCACTCCACCACCTCCCTGGGCAGCCCATTCCAANGCCACACACAGATCACCATTGAACTGCTGGAATCACAGGGTGGGGTTGGATGGGACCTTAGAGATGATCCAAGCCCCTGCCATGGGCCAGGGACACCTCCTACCAGCACAGGGGGCCCAAGAGCTCACCCAGCCTGGCTCTGAACACCTCCAGGGAGGTTGTGGAGCACAGATTGAAGATCCCATTCTGTGCTTCTGTGCTCCACAACCTCCCTGGGCAACCTGTGCCAGTGTCTCACCACCCTCAGACTGAGCATCACAACCTAAAGCCTACAGCTCCCAGGGTGCCACTGCAGGGAGGGTCAACTCTGCTCTGGATCATGGAAAGTGGCAGGGGCAAGAAGTGGCAGAGTCAGGGCTTGAGGGAAGCGAAGTTAAAATGCAGTGACCTAAGTTCTGCATCTCTGCTGAGGTTACTCCAAGTGCTGAGCTGAATCCCTCTGGATGCCCTTTCCCAAGGCTGCAGTGTGAGTGAACAAAAGAGAGGCAGCTTAGATGATGCTGGTAATGGCTGCAGCTGAAGCTCTCCAGCCTCATTAGCTCTTGTCCTGGACTATTGCTCTGGAGCTTCTCAGACTCCTGCTCCCTCCCTCCCGGCTACCGTCAGGTCTCCTCTCTCCAGCAGCAAAAATGCCCTCACAGGAGCTGCGGGAGACAATCTGTGGCTTGGCAGAGGAACACAAAGGGCTGACACTGAGGCCACAGTTCAGTGACACAGCAAATCTGCCTCCAGGGCTTCCAAAAGCAGAGGGACACCAGCACAGGCTGCAGAGCCATGGTTCGGTGGCAGCGCAGCCTCGGCAGTGCGCTGCAGTTACACAGACCTGAGGTTCACCCACGCCAGGCTCAGAGGCTTCATTTCCATGCTGCTCCACACCAGGCCAGCCTGGGCACTGCCCATCCCCAGCCAGCAGTGCACAGCAGCTGGCCAGGCTGGACAGAGTTAGCACCATAAACACAGAATCACAGAACCAGGCAGGTTGGCAGAGAGCTCCAAGCTCATCCAGCCCAACCTAGCACCAGCCCTACCCAACCAACCAGACCATGGCACTAAGTGCCCCATCCAGTCCTGTCTTGAACACCTCCAGGGATGGGCA
The DNA here is from genome assembly GCA_013399055.1 of Ramphastos sulfuratus. NCBI lineage: Eukaryota > Metazoa > Chordata > Aves > Piciformes > Ramphastidae > Ramphastos > Ramphastos sulfuratus. The sequence goes on from WBNM01019631.1 coordinate 53,237, forward strand.
CTCCACCACCTCCCTGGGCAGCCCATTCCAANCCCAGGTCCCTCTGCAGGGCACTGCTACCCTCCAACAGACCCACTCCTGCTCCTAGCTTGGTGTCATCTGCAAGTTCACTACCTGTGGATAGAATGAGAGGAGACAGCTTCAGATGGCACCAGGGGAGGGTTAAGCTGGGAATCAGGAACAATTTCTTTGCTGCAGGAGTGGTCAGGGATTGGCACAGGCTGCCCAGGGAGGTGGTGGGGTCCCCATCCCTGGAGGTGTTCAGGAAACCTGTGGCCATGGCACCTGGGGCCACGGTTTGCTGCTCATGGTGGTGCTGAGCTGGTGTTGGACTGGAGGATCTCAGAGGCCTTTTTCAACCTGAAAGGTTCTGTGACCTTTTCCTGCAGCTTGCAGATGTGACCAGGGTGGAGCTGCTGCCTCTGCTCATGCACAGATGGAGTACAAATGACTGCAGAAGCAGAGAGTGGTCCTGCAGACCCCAAGGTCTTCACCCAGGCATTGCCCATGGGGAGGTCCAGGAGGCACTCAGAGCTTGGTGACTGCAGGACAGCAATGCCCAGGAGCTGCCTGGAGCTGCCCTCCGGAGTTTCAGAGCACCTCTCTGTTACTCTACACCCTGCTCAGATTTCCTTGGCTCTGCAGCTTGTCTCTTTAAACCAAAAAAACCAAACCAGCAGCCTGTTGTGGCTTCTCACATCTACTGAAGCATGGAGAAAAATTTACTGTTTGAAGATGATCAAAGTTGCCCACCAAGACTACTTCAAATTCTCAGAGGCTGTATGCACATGAATACTTCTGAGCACGTTTGCTGAGGCTCCCAGCAAGCATCAGCAGCAATGTCTCCCTGAATCAGGGCCAGGGGCTGCAATCCCTGCTCCCTGTGTTGTGCTTTACAGCAGGGAGAGATTCCCTTGGCCCTCCTCAGCTGAGCTGGGGTTTGGGCTGCACGAGGAGGAGAGGCAGACCTGTCTGCAAGCTCAGATCAGAATTCAGACTTCTAAGCAATGGAAGAGATCACCAAAGGATCACTCAAGATCACTCTGCTTGTTGAGCTGGTGTGCATGGGACAGGCAGGCAGCATCTTCAGATGTAACCTCACATCTGACCCCAAGGAAGGCACTGAGGGGCTGGGGTGGGCCCAGAGAAGGGTAATGAGCTGGGGGTCTGGAGAGCAAGGCTGGGGAGCAGCAGCTGAGGGGGCTGGGGGTGTGCAGCCTGGAGAGGAGGAAGCTGAGGGAAACCTCATTGCTCTCTGCAGCTCCCTGAGGGGAGGCTGGGGGTAGGAGTTGGTCTCTTCTTCCAAGTAACAAGAGATAGACCAATTAGAAATGGCCTCAAGTTGCCCCCTGGGAGGTTTGGGCTGGCCACGAGGACACTGCCTGGCCTGAGGGGTCTGCAAACACTGCCCAGGCTGCTGGGCTGGGCTGGAGGATCCAAGAGGCCTCTTCCAGCCTAAGCTGTTCTGGGATTCCCTACTCAGGGAGCAAGGAGCAGGAGCTGGACCTGCAGGCACCTGCTGAAGAGAGCTGCTGGAGGCTGCACCCAGGCTGCAGTGCCCTGAACACCACTGCCACAGCCTCTGCACTTCCTCTGTCCTGCCCCAAAGCCAACATGTGCCAGCCCCACAACCCAAAAAGCATATTATGGAGGGACTGTTTCTGCCCACCACAGATGATCCNCCTCAGAAGTGATTAATCCAATTCTTGCTTGGCCTGCTCTGTTGGTAAGCAGAGGCAAATGCTAAAGACCTGCTGACATTTACGTCAGGGATTTGGTTAGAACCAGAATTGTAGCTTCTTTCTGTAAGGCTCCTCAGGAGAAAGGTCCTGGCAGGTGACTGCAGCCCAGTGCCTGGGGTCAGACAATGCCAGTAACACATTTCCACACTGCCTGTGCCCAAGTGCTGCTCCGTGGGCTTCAGCCAGGACTGTTGGGGTCCTACTACAACTCTCCACTCTGAACTGGTGCCATTACTTTTCTTTTCCAGGACAGCTTCTACTTCTATGAGACAGACAAAAAGCAAGCCAAGAGGACCATGGCTCTCCAGAGAACACCTCGAGGGCAGAGGCAGAGCAAAGCTCTCCTGCTGCAGGGGCACAGCTCCGGCACGTGGCAGTGCCCAGGCTGCCCCACGTGGGCCCACGTCAGCTGCAGTGATACAATCACAAACTGTGAACCAGAAAATAGCTTCTAATTTTGCATCTCAAATCAGCTCTTTGCTGGCTGAGCATTCTCATTTCCCCAATCTATACAAGGCAGATATCTTAATAGAAACCTATTTGATGGCCCTGGAGGTTCCATCCTGCTGCAGCGGCAGTGAGCGGAGCGCAGCTTGCAGCAGGGCACTGAGGCAGAGGTTCTGCCATTAGAACACTTTCAAGATGAAAAAGAGTTTTCATTATCAGCTCTCATCAAGGTAGCTTTTAAAGTATCAACAGAAGTGGAATCTGCACTTTAAAAAGAGGCAAATTAATAAAGGGCTGTGAGAATCCTGAAGTTGCTGTGCCAGGGATGAACACTGCAGGGGGCACAGGAAATGCTCAGGGACTCCGGAGAGGTTCTGTGGTGCTCTCCTCTTCGGGGGGAGCTGCTGGCTTGGCACACCCCTACCATGGCAGCAGGCAAAGCCCAGAGGGCACTGGGCTTTGATTTCAATGGAAAGCAGTGGAGGGCAGGGATTTCTGGAATGCTTCCCCTGCCCTGACAGCTCCCAGGAGAAATGCAGACATGAATCTCAAAACTGAGAAAGGGAGGCCACAGCCTGGCCCAGCAAAGCCACTATGTGGAAAGAAAAGGCTGTGAGACTTGGGGCTGGGGAAGAGAAGGCTCCAGGGAGACCTTGGAGCAGCCTTCCAGTGCCTGAAGGGGCTCCAGGAGAGCTGGGGAGGGACTCTGGACAAGGGCTGGGAGTGCCAGGATGAGAGAGAAGGGATTGAAGCTTGAGGAGGAGAGATTTAGACTGGAGATGAGAGAGAAATTCTTGGCAGTGAAGGTGGGGAGAGACTGGCACAGGTTGCCCAGGGAGGCTGTGGATGCCCCCTCCCTGGAGG